>APFE030324521.1:111624-166292 GCA_000404065.3 Pinus taeda | reverse complement strand
CCCTTTTCAGGTGGGTTTGGGATTCCAGCCACTATGCCCCATTGATGTGGCCATGCCACTTGCAGCTACTCACATGAATTCAGCTCATGTCCAGTCTGAAACAAATAAGGCCACCAGTTTCATTGAGCGCATCCAACATATTCGTCAGCAGGTCCATGACATTCTTGAGAAATCAAATGCCAAGTACAAGCAGCGACATGATCAACATCGGGTGCCACACAAGTTTCAGGTGGGCGACAAAGTCTGGTTGCATTTGCAAAAGGAACGCCTTACTGGAGCCTATCGGAAATTGAGACCACTACGATATGGTCCTTACACCATTACTAAGGCTATGGGAGACAATGCATTTGAGCTCAGCATTCCCCCATTCCTTGGCCTGCACCCAGTGTTCAATGTGGACGGCCTTCGGCCATACTTTCCACCATTGCTAGACACATACGACATTGCAGAACAACTCCAACCCACAGAATTAAATCCAGATTGCATGGAACAAGCTGCAACTGATCGGATCATGGACACACAGATCAAGAACACTCGCCAACAGAATATCCAACTGTATCGAGTTGTCAAAGCAGGCCAACTCCTTCAGCAGGGAAAGTGGTTCACCAGGGAACAGGTTCAGCAGAAGTTTCCTCATCTCATGGAGGAGCTCAACGCAATGGGGACCATTGCTTCCTAAGGGGGGAGGAATGATCCAGGTGGATATTGGTGGCCACCTGCCAAGTCCACCTGGACCCCCACCATTGTCTTTCCTAGCATTTTCAGTTTCCTTAATTGTAGCACAACTTACTATTTTTAGCAGTTTTTCGGGTCCTGAACTTCCGGAGCCGTTTTGAGGCCCTAAACGACGTTTTTTGGGGAATCCGGGGGCAACACGAGTCCATGGAACATGGACTAGTGTTGCCCGTTCCAACAATGATAGTGCTTGAATAGATCTTTCTAATGAGCTATTGTACGCATCAAACGGAGATCATATGCTAAAGTTACGACCCCAAGAAGTTGATGTACCAACTTACCCCCAAACGGGGCCCACAGTTTGGCGTTTCATCTCCTAGGGTTAGGCTTTGGGAATGTTAAGGGTTTTTCATTGTTTCTCAACAATAAATAGGCCTTCGAGCCTCATTGTAACACAGTGCAGAGGCATGTAGCCATCACATCTCTTCTCAGAGATAAGCTACCATCGCCCTAGCTAGTTTATTTCCATTTCTAATTGTAAGCATATTTTAGTATTTTCCATTAATGAAATGAAGTATTATTTCCGCTGCATACTTGTGTATATGGTTATCTCGGTAATTTGTTGTGTTCCTGTTTAAATCCGGATCAAATCATTTCCTTGAAAGTTTCTACTTTTTAAAAGCAAGTATTCACAATATTCTTTCAAAGAGCTTTTGAAAACAGTAAAAAGCTAATGATTATTATTTACAACATTATTTCTAAAAGGAAACAAAATTTGCATAAAAAATATGTACAGATAAGAAGGAGTTACCTCCTTAGGGAAATAATTTCTTTAGGATAAGTCCATTCACAAGAAGAGAATCTCTCTTTCCTGATAAGTCTTGCAGTAAAAATGTTGATGAACCTATCTTTTCAACAATCTGAAATGGCCCAAGCCACATCTTTTGAAATTTGATATGCTTGCCTTTTTCTTCATGTGCTTTGTCCCATTTTAAAACAAGATCACCAACCTGTAACATTTTTGAGCCAGCTGAACTTGCATCAAAAGAATATTTAACGACTTTTTGATGTTTAGCATGAGTAATTTTGGCCTTTTCTCTTTCCTCAACCAATTTAAGAATTTGATCAAACCTTAATTGAATAGAGGAAGAAGGAGTTTCTTCAATGAATTGTACTAGGACTAGAGATGGGAGGGATAAATTTGGTGGAATTGCAGCTTCTTTCCCATATACTAAGTTAAAAGGAGAAGTACCTATTAGGCCTTCTGAGTTATACGATCTACCCATAATGAAAATATTAAAGGTTTATGCCAGTTCTTTTGGTTTTGATCAACAGTTATTTTAATAATCCCGATGAGATTTTTGTTAGTTGACTCTGCTAAGCCATTTCCTTGAGGATAGTAATTTGCAGAGTATTTTAACTTAAAACCTGTCTTAAGAGAAAATTCAACTATACTATTTCTAGAAAAATAAGATGCATTGTCAAAGATAAGCGCGTTAGGTAAACCAAACCTTGTAATGATGAATTGATAATCGCATCAGAATTGGCTACCTTTAGTGGAATTGCTTCTACCCACATTGTGAAGTAGTTTGTGGTAGTGAGGATGTATCTATGTTGCTTGGAAGAATGTGGAACGATCTCTCCTATAATATCAAGCCCCCACTGTTCAAATGGTTGCTCAATGTTAACTGGTTGTAAAGGAAAGGTTGGTTTCCTTTGTCTCCCGCTAGCAATTTGGCATATGTTAAGTTTCCTCACGTAGTCATTGACATCTTTGAACAAAGTTGGCCAATAATATCTAGCATGTAGCATTTTGTAGGCTGTAGTGTCTCCTCCAAAATGTCCACCTACTGGGCCATCATGTATTTCTTGCAAAACCGATTGTGCTTCAGCCTTTTCAAGGCATCTTAATAAAACTAAATCATAGTTTCTCTTGAATAACACATTATCAATGATTTCAAAGTGTTTGGCTTTTAACCTTAAAGCATGTTTGTTTTTGTAACTGAATTTAGGGGGAGCATATCCATTTTTTAAATAAAAGATAAGATCAACATATGGAGATTCAGATTCAATGATACTTATCTCATTTACTTGTGCAATACTATCTGAATCTTCATGATCTGGTATATTGGAAGCTCCTGCGAGTAATCTACAAAAACCTTGCCCTCTTACAATTTTTGCTGGTTTAATATCAATGTCATATTCATGTAAAGCTGTTACCCAATAATCTCTTTTCTCTCCCACTTCTCTTTGAATTAGCAATTTCCTCACTGCAGAAAATGGGACTATCACTTTTATATTTGTTTTTAAGAGGAAAGATCTAAAATGTTTAACAGACTTAAACACAGTGAAGGCTTGTTTCTCAACTTTGGAATAATTAAGCTTAACACCATACAAATTTGAACTAAAGAAAGATATGAGTGCTTCTACTTGTTTATTGTTGATTTGTGTTAAAACAACAACATAAGATGTTTCAGTGGCCAAAGTATACAAAATAAAATGACTAGAAAAATTCAGAGTATTCAATGCAGGAGCATTAATGATCGCTTGTTTGATCGAGTCAAAAGCCTCTTTTTCATTATGTCCCCATTTGAAGACTAAATTTTTCTTAATCATGGATTGCAAGGTTAAAACAATATGAGGAAAATCAGGATAAAATATTTTCACAAAATTTATCTATCCTAGAAATGATTGCATAGATTTCTTATTATGTGGCAAAGGGATATAAAAAATTTCTTTTATCCTGTTAGGATCAATGTATATGCCATTTTTGGATACAATAAACCCTAAACGTTTACCTTCATTAAGAGCAAAGAATGATTTCTTGGGATTTAAGGAAATCCCATATTTTTTGCAACATTCAAAGATCTTCTTTAAATCATGCAGATGATTGCTCTTTTTCTTAGAATAGACAATTATGTCATCTAAGTAAACAACGATTGTTTTTATTGATTAAACCTTTGAAATCTATGTCCATAGCTCATTGGAAAGCAGCTCCTGCACTTATCAAACCAAAAGGCATTTTTTGATAAGCATATGTTCCCAATTTGGTTCTGAATGTAGCCTTTAATCTATCGTCTGGATGTACCAGGATCTGATTGTATCCTGAAAAACCATCAAGAAAAGACATTAACTCTGAGCCAGCTACCGATTGAAGTATCTGCTCCATTGTTGGTAATGAGAAATTATCTTTCTGACATGCTTTGTTGAGATTCCTAAAATCTATGCAAATCGTAATATCACCATTCTTTTTCCTCACAGGTACTAAATTTGAGACCCATTTAGAATGTCTGACAGGAAATATTATTTTGGCTTTAAGGAGTTTATTCAACTCTGCTTTGATTTGACTTTCAAGATTTGGGTGAATTTTCCTTAGTTTCTGTTTTATACGTTTCTCATCAGAGATCATTGGAATTGTGTGTTGGATGATGGAGGTATCATAAGTTTTCAGATCTTCATAATCCCAAGCCAAAACATTTTTGTATTTCTTCAATAAACTGATGAAAGAAAATCTTTCATTTGATGAAAGTCTAAGTCCTAGATTGATATTTTGTGGTCTGGCATCAGTGCCGAGATTTACTAATTCAAACCTTAAAGTTGAACTTTGAAGTTTTGCATTAGTGACCTTTTTGAATCTATCCTTAATATCATAAAGATCTTCTAGCTTGACCTCAGATTTAGGAATAGGATTTTCATTGAGTCCCTGCTTTAATTGAAAATCATGATTGCTTTCATCGATAATTTGATCTTCATAAGATCCTTCAGATGTTAAGAAATTTAAGATATCCTCATCATGATTGAACACATGCCAATTGGTGACATTATCTGGGACAGATGGCCGAAAAATTAATTCAATAGAAAATCTATTTGGACTATAATCCTCGGATGGAAGGAGTTTTGAAGCAACATTAGCCAGGAGATTTGCTGCTACATTCTGTGATCTAGGAATAGGAGAAATGTCAAATGCCAGAAAATGAGTTATGAGATATTGAACAAGTGATTGATAATGTTTCAGATGCCTCGAAAGACAATGGATAGTATTTCTTACTTGTTTAATGATAATGTCGGAATCACCAAATACTTTCGGATATTGGATATTCAGGCCTATTGCTTTATAGAGACCTTGAATCATTGCTTCATATTCTGCAGTATTGTTGGTACACTCGAATTCTAATCTACATGATAACATCGTTTTCTCCTTCATGACTAACTAAAATACATCTTGCTCCTACAGCGTCATTAGATTTAGATCCATCAAAATACAAAGATCAAAATAAAGGCTTATTTAAAGGTTTATCTACAATTTCATCTATAACACTAACACACTTAGAAGTATTGGTACGGGAGAAATTTTTGATTTGTGATATGACACTATTAACAGGAAAAGGAGATTGTTGAGCACTGAAATTCCCAAAAAATGATTCAGTCGAATAGTTTCCAAGAATGTTATTATTGAAGGCTACAGGTTGATTTTCTTCTTCAAACTCAGTTACTGTGTGAGTCAAATGTTTTTTGCGATCAATTCTAATTTGATTTGGCTTCCCATTATAAGGCAGCCACCTATAAGACCAATCAGTAAAAATATAACCATGAAGCTTTTCAAACCAATCTCTACTAAGAATTAAACCATAAAACTCAGGGATGTCAGTAATTAATATCTAAATTATTTGAACAACCCTTGGATCAACAGATAGTCTGATAGTAATTGAGTTTATTTCTCTTAAAAGTCGAACCTTTGTTCAATCCAATTGAACAATGTGAACTGCAGAATTTTGGGGTTCAATATTTAAGTTGGAGCAAACTGATGTTGGCATTATGTTTGATGAAGTCCCTGAATCAATAAAGCAGTTATAAAAATTTCTATTGTAGATCTCATAATTCAAGAGAAAAGGAGGAGTATTAGAATTTGATCTATCCCCATTTAAAACGGCATCAGCAACATCCACCTTATCAAATGGTGGCTCACCTGATCCTCTAGTAGCCTTTGATAATACACTAGTTGGAAGAGAAGAAGAAGGTACTGCATTTAATTCTTTAAGTAGCAACTTTTGTTGATGCTTGAGCTTGCTAAGTTAATGTAGAGAAATATTTGCTCGAGTCTTCTTCATATCTTCCACTATGTTATAATCCATGGAATCTGAAACTACTAGCATTTTAAATGATCAGGGAGGGTTGGACGAAGATGGTTGATTGTGGGGAGACGCAAATGGAGCTTTCTTTGTTGGAACTTTCTCTTTAGTAACATGATTTGAGTTTTTCTTCTTTTGATTTGATTGATTAGGCTCTACTATACTTTTAATTTTGCTGTTTACTGACAGAGCTTCCTATTCACTTTCATTATCAGAGCTGGGTAGGCTAAAGTCCCACATTCCATGACATTCAACTATTTCATCTTCTTCTGTTTCTTCAGCTGATAAAACTGTATCTTCTTCTTCATCATCATCCAGGTTATATTCTACATTAGATATAGCGTTAGGTGGTTTAGGATCAGTTGGCTGATTTCTTTTAACGTTCCTAAATGGTTTTTTCGTAGAAGTTTCAACTACCTTCTTTTTTATTTCAACGATTTCATTAGACATAGTTTTAAGAAATTTTTGTAAGCCTTCCATTTCATATGATCCTTGGTTGCTTTCTTCTTTGAATCATCTCTAAAGGTAACTTTCTTGGATTTCCTTTCCTCTAGAGTGTTTTTCTTTTCCAAAGCAAGGATACATTTTTCAATAGCTATTGCTTCCTTCATATTTTCTGCTAATGTTGGTTTGGCAACACTATCAATGAACATGGCTATATTTGAAGGCAGAGAAGAAATGTACCATTCATTTCGGACCTCCTCACTAGGCTTGGATGTCGTAGGTATTTTGTTCAACAACTTATTAATGCATGAGTTGAAGTCCTTAATGGGCTCTTTTGATTTAGCTTTCAGGTTGGAGAGGTCATTAATAAAAGTTACTGTAGACCAATCGTCTCCAAACTTAGTTAGAAATTTCTCTTGGAAATCATCCCAACTATTGATAGGACTTGGTGTGTTAGGGAATAAATTCCCCTAGGGTCTTTGGTTGATACCCTAGCAGATTGGAGGTTGTCTATACAAAGAAACTCACATTCCATATAGCCATAATGCTAATATAAGCAAACTCTACTATAATGGGTGTACCTGAGGTCCTACGTTTGAGAAGAGCCTTCCAAGGTCCAAACCCTTCTTGGAGTTCCTTTTGCTCCTTCAACCTGCAAAAAAATCAATTCTAGAAAGTACATCAATATATGGGCTAAATATCATAAATAAACCATCTTCATATTATAATGGAAGGTAGTTAGTTATGCAATTAAACAACCATTCACATATGGATCATAACATGAATATCATAAACATGAAGAATATTTATATCAGGAACAAATACATGTGTTTCTTTTATTATAGACAAATAAAGTACAAAAAGGAATAATTTCACCTGAGTCATCCTTTCGCAAGCTCCAAGCGGAATCGTCTCCTAGATTCGTCCAGCCTCAAGCCTTTAACAAACTCCTTCCATGACTTACTGCATGATATCTCAAGTAGTATGAATACATCAACACACACAAGGAAACAAGGGTTTCCTGTAAAATGGGGGAAGTGCAAGAGGCACTAGGATCTTCAGACCTAGTCAGGGAAATCTAAGCATAATAATCTTTCTCTCTCTTCTCTCCTCCCTTTGGCCTTCCCATTGAAGCCTTTTTATACTTCTCCCAAAGTAGTTTTTTAGTTGGGAATTCATTGGGAACAGTTGGGCCATGGGCACTAACAGGTAATCAACAGGTGAAACCCGTGATCTCTGCCTGAAATTAAGGAGATTTATTTTTTTAAAGTGTTTTAAGACATATACGGGGGTTGGGTATACACAGTCCCGCGTATACACGTGTTTAGCTTAGGGCAATGTTGCATATAGGGAATAAAACACTATTTTTTAAATTTTGGACGAGGTCTAGAAGGAGGGGTTGCCCTAGGCCATGACTGCAACATCACAAACCACAAGAGTGAGATTTGGAGCTATAACATGGTGGTAACAAAAAGTACCATGATCCTGCTGCTCCTTGTAGAGTGTATGGAAATAGTCTAACAACAACATCTTTTTTTGTTACTCCATTCAAGTTAATCGATAACATGAAATTGTTTATATGTTCTTCTGCTAACAGGCCATTGTCAGGATTAAATTTGGGTAGCCTTTTTTCAGGATGTGCTAGCAATTGGGTCAAAGGTGCAGGCATTCTGACAACCCTTGGGTTGGTCCATGGGCTTGGTTGAGGTTGATTATGTGCCATTGTTGAGCTACTAGTAGAAGAGGGTGATGAAGTAGTTGAAAGTGATTGGGTAAAGGATGTTGAAGCTCCTGTACCTGTTTGGACTATGATCTGAAGTTGGGAAACAGATGTATGACCTTACAATGGTATGGATGGAATGGACGATGATAAGGACAAAGTCTCACTGTTAGATTCTGATGGTGTCTTTCTAGCCCTTTTTCGACTTGGTAGAGGGAATTCAACTTGTCGAATGCCAAGCTTTTCACTCTTTGCCCGAGTAAGCGGCTGCGATGGGATATATTGGGAAGTAACACTATCTTGGGATAACTCAGATTCTTCTTGGAATATTGAAATCCCTTGGAGTTTGTGAATCAAAGATTGTACTTCAGGAGGTTCAGGAGAACAACTGTTTGGCTTGTTTAGGGTTTCAGCAGTGGGTTTTGTATTTTTCTTTTCAACTTCTTTCTTAGGAATAAGAGATTTAGAATTTGAAGGAGAAGTTGGAGGTGATGGTGAGGGAGTTTTACTCTTAGAATGGCCTGTAGATTTAGATTTACTCGCCATTCATAGTTAGGCCCTCCTTCTAGCGCCAAAAATGTTGGTGCCTCGAAAATCGTAGCACCAACATTGGGGGATAACCACCCGGTCCGGACCTTAGTGCAACTCTTTCTCTGTTTGGTATGGTGGCTCTGACTGGATATTATGGGACCAATTTCCCAATAAAGTATGATTTGATGAATGGGTGTTTTAAATGTATAAAAAGATGATAGGTGCTTTAATCTATAAGCTCTAAAATATACAGATATATCTATATAACCCGGGTGATCTCATAATAATGTGATTATTGATGATTCCTAGTAGACAAATGATAATATAGATTATTCACTTATCTACAGAAAGATGTATTTAAATGATGATTGCTTTGAATAAGAAGTTAAACATAGTAATGTGAAAAAATATCGCATAACATACTAATATTTATCATTGACATATGTATACAATATAACAATTCTAGATCATTCAAAAGTGAAATAATATAGAGTTGTTTGAAACATGAGAATATATCAACAATAACAAATCAGTGGAATGCTAATTACATAAAACAAGACAAAAATAACAATGATAGAAGTACCATATGCATTTGAGTCTCATTATGCAAGTAATAATCTGGTTCACTCTTCTTATTCTGAAAACTCCAAGAAGATACAAAAATGCAAGTCTTTATGAAGCTCTTTCACAACAAATCTGAACCTCAATCCACGACTTATAAAAATAAGTTAAGAACTGCAGAAGTGCAAAGTTCTCAAGTCTAGTTTTATACAAATTGAGGACCCTTTCTAAAATGACATGAAAGGGTCTTTATAGTAAAATTAGAAACAAACTGTCCATAAAAATTGTTGAGAGTTGTTGGAACTGCCTTCATCAAAATATGGGATTTGAATTTCAAAAATAGAATCATGATAACCTTTGAAGAGATTCATCGCATCTATGTTTTCTCTTGTATCTTCAACTGAAAAAAAGAGAGCATGGTTTGCATTTCTGGAGGATGACTCATCCTAGAGTGTAACTATCCTGTATATGTGGCATTTGAGAGCTCGAGCATCATGCGATCAACAACATCAACAAGGCACTTGATAGTCATCTGTTGGCTATGTGGCTTGACCACAAAGGACCAATGCGCATCCCATTTAAGACTTTGTACTCTGTTGAGTTGCTCCTACTTGGTGTCCAAATCTTGCTTCGATTGCTTCTCTAAAACTTTCTGCTTTGGAAGATTTCCTGGGGAACAATCAGAAATTAAATTGGCACCATATAAGTTATCATTCACCAGCTCAATAACATTATTCATTATAGCCCTGGCCCTAGAGGTAGCTCTTTCTGATTTTATCAACTGTCTTTCCCATTTTGAAAACAATATCTCTTTATGGGACTCTTCAATTTTAGGTAATTTAGTAGCTCTTCCATCTTCTGTGCTTTGCCAGGAGAGATAATTTGTGACTTTATCATCCACATCTTCAAATTCTAACCTTGTATTGACTAATTGGTCAATAAGTGAAGTCGTTGTGATGCATAATGGATCAATAAGAGATATTTTATGGTGGAGTAGATTCATCTGTTGAGATAAATTCTTATTTTCCTCTAAGGCTTCCTTCTTAAACTCTTCAACCTTGGGATAATCTTTGAATTGTTCTATAGAGAGTTGTAACTGTGTGATTTTCTCTTCTTTTGATTTAATCTCTTGCTGATGTGTCAATTTAAGATGCTCAAGCTCTTGATATAACTGTTGTTGTCTTTGAATGGCCTGCTGGTCAATTTTTTGTTTTTCCAGGTTTAATTGTTCTTCAAGCTTCTCACTCTTCTGTTTCTCTACCGTTAACTATTCCTCAAGCTGATTAATCTTTTGATGCTCTACTGCCAACTATTCTTCAAGTTGATTAATCTTTTGATCCTTTTCTTTGATCAATTGATTAACTTCAGTTTCTTTATCAATTGTAGTAGCTGTGTATACCCCTGCGAATTGAGATAACTTGGTCAAATCCTCAGAAGGATTGACCTCTGAATCTTTCCATATGACATTCATAAATTCAGATTGAGGAGCTGTGGATGATGTTTGGTCTATTTTCCTCTTTTTTCTCTGCCTCTTGACTACAACCCTGTGTTTTGGGCTATAAAACACATCCAAGGGTGGAATTTCCTCAATGTTCAATGTAATCCCTCCTCAAGGATTTTCAGGGATTATTTCTATCTCTTTTTGTGCTATGCCTTCACTGGGTGTCTCTTCAATAACAATATTAGGAATAATGGGCCATTGTGTCCCGGGAGGCGCTGATGTGATAATGTTTTGAGGATCATTCTGACTTTTGATCTGTTGGTCAGATTGCTCCCATTCTTTAATCAATATGGTATCAATGTGAACATCAGTGTTTAGTTGTTCACTGACCTTACCACTTGTTTCAACTTCTCCAGAAATATTTTCTATAACCTACTCTCCATTGTGTTCTGCTTGCTGAATGATTGGTGTAGCATTTAATAAATCCATAGGTATTGTTAATAACCTTTGTGTCCAGTATTCAATAAATTTGTCCATTTTCTTAGCACCCAATTTGAATTTTACCAGATGACTTTCTATTGAGAATAACTCTACTAAAGTAAATAATTCATCAAACTCATCTTCCTCATGCATGAATTCACTAACTTTCATCTGAGTGGTGAAATTGAAAGCAACCTTATTTGGGTCATATTGTGTTTTAGGGATAACAGCTAGACTCAGATCCTTTGTCTTGTTTGCTTCTTTCTCGGCATGTTTAAAATATGCAATGACTAGGTGACGCAACAAAGAGGAAAGGCAGGCCACAACTGTTTCTTGGAGTCTTTACGATTTCTAGGCATCCCTTTTTCTACTATCTGGTAGGCTACTTCCCTGGCTAATAGCTTATCTGGAATGTAAAGTGGAAGGACATGCGGATTTGTAATTTTGACAAAAACCCTAACATAGGTGAACGTCTCTTCCCCAAACCAACTAACGATTGAGGTTAAATCAATGCTAGCCTCGTCAGACAGCCGAGGAGTAGGTTTATTAAAGATAGCTTGATGGACATGTAGGATGAAACCATGGCAAATCCTGTATAAATGATTCTTGTATTTAGACTTCCATAAGTATTTATGGTAAATATGAATGGGGGTTGGATATTGAACAGTCCATTTCCAACCTAAGATGGGAAAGTATGAATTAAAACAAATTGTGTCAACTATGTAAGCACTCATATAGAATGGGGGCACAACCCGCGTAGTGACATATCTGTTCTTTCTATAATCTAGTATTTCACTAGCCATTTTATCCGATAGGATAGTTGCCCAATCCATCACAAAGGATTTTATCACTGCTTCTATCAATGGAACCATTTCAATAGAAAATCTAGCAGTATCAGGGCTTCCAAAGAGCCTACACATCATAGCAGCAACATAACAATATGGAGACACTAAGGAGTCCAAAGAATACATACCGGATGATTCATGTTTGTGCTTATTAGGAAAGTGTCTCCATTTCTTGATAGGGTGTGATTCAATCTGATTCTTCTTGGTGAAAGCTTCCAGGAATGATTTGTTGTAGTGTCATTGGGGATTTGGCAAGTGATACATTCTCTTGACGTCTTTAGGTTTGAATGATCCAAACATCCTTCCATCAGCTGTGAAGAAAGCTCTGTCCATTATGTTAATGCTCTCGATTACCCATCTTACCACATCATTATTTGGTAAAACCTTTGCATGAGCCGCTATTCGATGGAGGAAAGAGTTGGCCAAATAATTGAGCATTTTTTCTCATTCATCAGTTCCATCAGTTGTGGCTTCTTCTTCTATCTCCTTCGGATTTTCATTTTCAAGCAAAGCATATATGCCTTCCCACGAGATCTTACCAAAGCCTTGACATGTAGTATCTGAGATTAACACCAATTTTCCTTGTCCTTCTTCCACTGTAAGGGGTACCTTTGTCTTTCGAGCTTTCTTAGGCATCTTGATTGACTGCGTGATTCTGGATTTATACTGCAAAATGAGAAAGGGGAGCATGATAGGCGAAAAACTTTGAGAGAATCCAATACAACTAATTACATACTAAAATCAGTGTATGCGCATTAGATGCAAAAGATCTCATATTGTACATAGTCACAAAGGATGAAATCCTTAAAGATTGTAATCATAACTACCTCTTAATGCTTTACCGTAACCTCATGATGTGAAACTTTAATGCCGAATTAATATATATCACATCACAAGTTTTCCAACGATCCTTTTAGAATAGGTGCGATAACTTTGTGATTTTGCGATTAGCGATTGTATTATTTTAATACTTTTAGAGCCATCGTATATCGCAAATCGGGAGTTACAAGCGCTATGTTCAAAAGAATTCTTTGTATTGTTGCGATTGCGATGAGTGATGTGCTGGAACATAGAGTTGGTGGGTTCCTTTTCAAACTTGGCAAATCATATTTTTCCTTCGTAAATCATGTTTTCCTTTATAATTGATTTAACACTATATCACAAGTCTTCATAGTATATATTACTTGCTTCTATTGAGAGCGAGATATGCAATATGCGATCGCGATAGTTATATCACATGGTAAAGTTTCAACGGAGTGGTTTCAATGTTTTCCTATGGATTGGCGATATGCGATATGTGATATCCTTATCGCATTGCAAGGTTTCAATGAAATGTCATAACTTATTCCTTAGGATTAACGATATGCGAAATGCGATAGTTATATCACATCGCATGTTTATAAATTGATCATTTCAATTTAAAACTTTGCGATGAGGAATTTGAGATGACTTTGATCGCATCACGACTTTTCAAATGGATGTTCATTGGTCTTAAGCAATTGCGATTTGCGATGGGCGGTTTCAAACACTCATAAAGCAACTTTTATATGAAAAGTATGGAAAATCTATTTTACTCAAAAAGTTTTATTGCTTTTTATATCCTAAAGGGGACCTATTTCTTATTTAGCATCTTTAGACTAAGATTAAAAAATTGAAATGGGGGGGTTGTTGTATAGCACAACAATTGGCGATTCACTGGAAGAACCAGTTATCTTTGAATAAAATAATGAAATTTCTAACACTTTCTTAAGGAGAATCAATTGAGGAAGCAGGAACTATCTTGGAATTGGTTAGATAATTTTTTTTTTTTTTTTACTCTAAATAAAACAAAGATATCAATTTTGCAATTTATTTTACAAACCTTTATCATTAATAAAAACATTTTTTGGTTTCTTCAAGCTTTGATTGGTTGTTAGAGATAAAGTAGGGGGATCCTCCAATTTAGCTTTTAAATTTTCTCTTTTGTCACAGGTAGTACCACTGCTGCCAGTAAACATCTATAGTCTCGATATGGTTACCTTTTAACCATCAACCATTCATTGTCCCATGCATCTAAGAGTATAATCTTTTAAAGATAAATTTATCTATATATATTATATATTATATAAATTTATATGATAATATATTATATAGAATATAAATGTATTTTTTCTATTTTATATTTATTATTTTATTTGATTAAAAGCTATTTCCCTGGTTTGGTAGCCAAAATATGACAATGCCATTCACTGGTTGTAATTAAACTGAACAAGCTGGCTCGTGATGAGACCCCTTGTATTTTGATTATAATCCATTACCCTGTTTTGGTATGCAGTATTGGTAATGTCAGCTTAATTAGTTCCCTATGATCATGGTAAGTAGGCTCATAATGATACCTCTTATCTTTTAAATCAGATATATTTTAGAATTACACTCTAAAAAATCATAAACCTAGTGGATGGGGTGAATGCTTGACTCCTTAAGAGTTTATGGATGACAATTATAGAGTTGTAGATGCTTAGTTGGAGAAAGTCTTTACCTTTTTATAAATAACCTTTCTCAACTGATAAAACTCAAAATGATTCACTGTGTTTTCAAGGTTTGAAAGATTTCACAAATTTAAAGAGGATTTCAGAGTTTCATATTTTTTTATCTAATTTCCAAAACTGTAATCATTTCCTTGAAAGTTTCTACTTTTTAAAAGCAAGTATTCACAATATTCTTTCAAAGAGATTTTCAAAAATGAAAAGCCAATGATTATTATTTACAACAATATTTCTAAAAGGAAACAAAATTTGCATAAAAAATATGTATAGATAAGAAGGAGTTACCTCCTTAGGGAAAGAATTTCTTTAGGATAAGTCCATTCACAGGAAGAGAATCTCTCTTTCCTAATAAATATTGCAGCAAAATGTTGATGAACCTATATTTTCAACAATCTAAAATGGTCTAAGCCACATCTCTTGAAATTTGGTATGATTGCCTTTTTCTTCATGTGCTTTGTCCCATTTTAAAACAAGATCACCAACCTGTAACATTTTTGAGCAGGCTGAACTTGCATCAAAAGAAGATTTAACGACTTTTTGATGTTTAGCATGAGTAATTTTGGCCTTTTCTCTTTCCTCATCCAATTTAAGAATTTGATCAAACCTTAATTGAATAGAGGAAGAAGGAGTTTCTTCAATGAATTGTACTAGGGCTAGAGATGGGAGGGATAAATTTGGTGGAATTGCAGCTTCTTTCCCATATACTAAGTTAAAAGGAGAAGTACCTATTGAGACCTTCTGAGTTATATGATATACCCATAGTGAAAATATTAAGGATTTATGCTAGTTCTTTTGGTTTTGATCAACAATTCTTTTAATAATCCTGATGATATTTTTGTTAGTTGACTCTGCTAAGCCATTTCCTTGAGGATAGTAATTTGCAGAGTATTTTAACTTAAAACCTGTCTTAAGAGAAAATTCAACTATATTATTTCCAGAAAAATAAGATGCATTTTCAAAGATAAGTGCGTTAGGTAAACCAAACCTTGTAATGATGAACTGACCAATAAATTCGATAATCGCATCAGATTTGGCTACCTTTAGTGGAATTGCTTCTACCCACTTTGTGAAGTAGTCTATGGCGGTGATGATGTATCTGTGTTTCTTGGAATAATGTGGAATGATCTCTCCTATAATATCAATCCCCCACTGTTCAAATGGTTGGTCAATGTTAACTGGTTGTAAAGGAAAGGCTGGTTTCCTTTGTCTCCCGCTAGCAGTTTGGCATATCTTACATTTCCTCACGTAGTCATGGGCATCTTTGAAACAAGTCGACTAATAATATCCAACATGTAGCATGTTGTGGGCTATAGTGTCTCCTCCAAAATGTCCACTTGCTGGGCCATCATGTAGTTCCTACAAAACTGTTTGTGCTTCAGCTTTTTCAAGGCATCTTAATAAAACCGAATCACAGTTTCTCTTGAATAACACATTATCAATGATTTCAAAGTGTTTGGCTTTTAACCTTAATGCACATTTGTTTTTGTAACTGAATTCAGGGGGAGCATATCCATTTTTAAAATAAAAGATCAGATTAGCATATTGAGATTCAGAGTCAATGATACTAATCTAGTTTACTTGTGTAGTACTATCTGAATCTTCATGATCTGGTATATTGGAAGCTCCTGTGAGTAATCTGCAAAAACCTTGCCCTATAACAATTTTCGCTGGTTTAATATCAATGTCATATTCTTGTAAAGCTGTTACCCAATTAACTCTTTTCTCTCTTACTTCTCTTTGAATTAGCAATTGCCTCACTGCAGAAAATGGGACTATCACTTTTGTATGTGTTTTTAAGAGGAAAGATCTAAAATGTTTAACAGACTTAAACACAATGAAAGCTTGTTTCTCAACTTTGGAATAATTAAGCTCAACACCGTGCAAATTAGAACTAAAGAAAGATATGGGTGCTTCTACTTGTTGATCGTTGATTTGTGTTAAAACAATAGCATAAGATGTTTCAATGGCCAAAGTATACAAAATAAAATGACTAGAAAAATTTGGAGTATTTAATGCAGGAGCATTAATGATCCCTTGTTTGATCGAGTCAAAAGCCTCTTTTTCATTATGTCCCCATTTGAATATTGAATTTTTCTTAATCACGGATTTCAAGGGTAAAACAATATGAGAAAAATCAGGAACAAATCTTTTCACAAAATTTATCTATCCTAGAAACGATTGCATAGATTTCTTATTATGTGGCAAAGGGATGTCAAAAATTTCTTTTATCCTGTCAGGATCAATGTATATGCCATTTTTGGATACAATAAACCTAAAAGTTTACCTTCATTAAGAACAAAGAATGATTTCTTGGGATTTAAGGAAATCCCATATTTTTTGCAACCTTCAAAGATCTGCTTTAAATCATGCAGATGATTGCTCTTTTTCTTAGAATAGACAGTTATGTCATCTAAGTAAACAATGACTGTTTTATTGATCAAACCTTTGAAAGCTATGTCCATAGCTCGTTGGAAAGTAGCTCCTGCATTTATCAAACCAAAAGGCATTTTCTGATAAGCATATGTTCCCCATTTGGTTCTGAATGTAGTCTTTAATCTATCGTTTGGATGTACCAGGATCTGATTGTATCCTGAAAAACCATCAAGAAAATACATTAACTTTGAGCCAGCTACTGATTGAAGTATCTACTCCATTGTTGGTAATGGGGAATTATCTTTCTGACATGCTTTGTTGAGATTCCTAAAATCTATGCAAATCGTATTATCACCATTCTTTTTCCTCACAGGTACTAAATTTGAGACCCATTTAGAATGTTTGACAGGAAAGATTATTTTGGCTTTAAGGAGTTTATTCAACTTTGCTTTGATTTGAATTTCAAGATTTGGGTGAATTTTCCTTAGTTTTTGTTGTATAGTTTCACATCAGAGATCATTGGAATTGTGTGTTGGATGATAGAGGCATCATAAGTTTTCAGATCTTCATAATTCCAAGCAAAAACATTTTTGTATTTCTTCAATAAACTGATGAAAGAAAATCTTTCATCTGATGAAAGTCTAAGTCCTAGATTGACATTTTGTGGTTTGGCATCAGTGCCGAGATTTACTAATTCAAACCTTAAAGTTGAACTTTGAAGTTTTGCATTAGTGACCTTTTTGAATCTATCCTTAATATCATAAAGATCTTCTAGCTTGACCACAGATTTAGGAATAGGATTTTCATTGAATCTCTGCTTTAATTGAAGATCATGATTTCTTTCATCGATAATTTGATCGTCATAAGATCCTTCAGATGTTAAGAAATTTAAGATATCCTCATCATGATTGAACACACGCCAATTGGTGACATTATCTGGGACAAATGGCCGAAAAATCAATTCAATAGAAAATCTATTTGGACTATAATCCTCGGATGGAAGGAGTTTAGAAGCAACATTAGCCAAGAGATCTGCTGCTGCATTCTGCGATCTAGGAATAGGAGAAATGTCAAATGCCAGAAAATGAGTTATGAGATATTGAACAAGTGATTGATAATGTTTCAGATGCCTCGAAAGACAATGGATAATATTTCTTACTTGTTTAATGATAATTTTGGAATCACCAAATACTTTCAGATATTGGATACTTAGGCCTATTGCTTTATAGAGACCTTGAATCAATGCTTCATATTCTGTAGTAATGTTGGTACACTCAAACTCTAATCTACATGATAACCTCATTTTTCTCCTTCAAGACTGACTAAAATACATCCTTCTCTTGCACCGTCATTAGATTTAGATGCATCAACATACAAAGACCAAAATAAAGGCTTATTTACAGGTTTATCTACAAGTTCATCTATAACACTAACAAACTTAGAAGTATCGGTACGGGAGAAATTTTCGATTTGTGATATGACACTATTAACAAGAAAAGGAGATTGCTAAGCATTGAAATTCCCAAAAAATGATTCAACCAAATAATTTCCAAGAATGTTATTATTGAAGGCTACAGGTTGATTTTCTTCTTCAAACTCAGTTACTCTGTGAGTCAAATGTTTTTCGCGATCAATTCTAATCTGATTTGGCTTCCAATTATAAGGCAACCACATGTGAGACCAATTAGTTGAAATATAACCTTGAAGCTTTTCAAACCAATCCCTACTAAGAATTAAACCATAAAACTCAGGGATGTAAGCAATTAATATCTCAATTATTTGAACAAGCTTTGGATCAACAGATAGTTTGATTGTAACTAAATTTATTTCTCCTAAAACATGAACCTTTGTTTGATCTAATTGAACAATATGAACTACAGACTTTTGGGGTTCAATATTTAACTTGGAGCAAACTGATGCTGGCAATATGTTTGATGAAGCCCCTAAATCAATCGAGTAGTTATGCAAATTTCTATTGTAGATCTCATAAGTCAAGAGAAAGGAGGAGTATGAGAATTTTATATATCCCTAATTTAAATGACATCGGTAGAATCCACCTTATCAGATGGTGGCTTACCTAATCCTCTAGCAGCCTTTGCTAATACACTAGTTGGAAGAGGAGAATAAGGTATTGCATTTAATTCTTTAAGCAACAACTTTTGTTGATGCTTAAGCTTGCTAAGTTCATGCAGAGACATATTTGCTGGAGTCTTCTTCATATCTTCCACTATGTTATAATCCATGGAATCTGAAACTACTATCATTTTAGATGATGAGGGAGGGTTGGACGAATATGGTTGATTATGGGGAGATGCAACTGGAGCTTTCTTTGCAGGAACTTTCTCTTTAGTAACAGGATTTGATTTTTTCTTCTTTTGATTTGATTGATTAGGATCTACTATACTTTTACTTTTGGTGTTTATTGGCAGAGCTTCCTATTCACTTTCATTAATAGAGTTGGGTAGGATAAAGTGCCACATTCCATGACATTCAACTATTTCATCTTCTTCCATTTCTTTAGCTGATAAAACTGTATCTTCTTCTTCATCATCATCCAGGTCAGATTCTATATTAGATATAGCATTAGGTGGTTTAGGATCAGTTGGTTGATTTCTTCTAAAGTTCCTAAATGGTCTTTTCATATAATTTTCAACTACCTGCTTTTTTATTTCAAAGATTTCATTAGACATAGTTTTAAGAACTTTTTGTAAGCCTTCCATGTCATATGGATCCTTGGTTGCTTTCTTCTTTGAATCATATCTAAAGGTAACTTTCTTGGATTTCCTTTCTTCTAGAGCATTTTTCTTTTCCAAAGCAAGGATACGTTTTTCAATAGCTATTGCGTCCTTCATATTTTTTGCTAATGTTGGTTTGGTAGCACTATCAACGAAGATTACTATGTTTGAAGGTAGAGAAGAAATGTACCATTCATTACGGACCTCCTCACTAGGCTTGGATGCCACAGGTATTTTGTTCAACAACTTATTAAAGCATGAGTTGAAGTCCTTAATGGGCTCTTTTGATTCGGCTTTTAGGTTGGAGAGGCCATTAATAAAAGTTACTATGGACCTCTCATCTCCAAACTTAGTTATAAATTTATCTTGGAAAGCATCCCAGCTATTGATAGAACTAGTGGTAACAAAAAGTACCATGATCCTGCTGCTCCTTGTAGACTGTATGGAAATAGTATAACAACAACATCTTCTTTCGTTACTCCATTCAAGTTAATCGATAACATGAAATTGTTTATATGTTCTTCCGCTAACAGGCCATTGTCAGGTTTAAATTTAGGTAGCCATTTTTCAAGATGTGCTGGCAATTGGGTCAAAGGTGCAGGCATTCTGATAACTCCTAGGTTGGTCCATGGCCTCGGTTGAGGTTGATTATGTGCCATTATTGAGCTATTAGTAGAAGAGGGTGATGAAGCAGTTGAAAGTGATTGGATAGAGGATGTTGAAGCTCCTGTACCTGTTTGGACTATGATATGAAGTTGGGAAATGAATGTATGACCTTGTAATGGTATGGATGGAATGGATGATGATGAGGACAAAGTCTCACTATTAGATTCTGATGGTGTCTTTCTAGCCCTTTTTCTACTTGGTGGAGGGAATTCAACTGGTGGAATGCCAAGCTTTTCACTCTTTGCCCTAGTAAGCGGCTATGATGGGATATATTGGGAAGTAACACTGTCTTCGGATAACTCAGACTCTTCTTGGGATATTGAATTCCGCTGGAGTTTATGAATCAAGGATTGTACTTCAAGAGGTGCAGGAGAAGAATTGTCTAGCTTTTTTAGGGTTTCAGTAGTGGGTTTTGTATTTTTCTTTTCAATTTCTTGCTTAGGAATAGGAGATTTAGAATGCGAAGGAGAAGTTGGAGGTGATGGTGAGGTAGTTTTACCCTTAGAATGGCCTATAGATTTAGATTTAATCGTCATTCACAATCAGGCCCTCCTTCTAGCACCAAAAATGTTGATGCCTTGAAAATCGTAGCACCAACAGTGGGGGATAACCACCCGGTCTGGACCTTAGTGCAGCTCCTTCTCCGTTTGGTATAGTGGCTCCGACTGGATATTATGGGACCAATTTCCCAATAAAGTATGATTTGATGAATTGGTGTTTTAAATGTATAAAATGATGATGGGTGCTTTAATCTATAAGCTCTAAAATATACAGATATATCTATATATCCCGGGTGATCTCATAATAATGTGATTATTGATGATTCCTAGCAGACAAATGATAATATAGATTATTCACTTATCTATAGAAATATGTATTTAAATGATGATTACTTTGAATAAGAAATTAAACAAATTAATGTGAAAACATATCGCATAACATACTAATATTTATCGTTGACATATGTATACAATATAACAATTCTATATCATTCAAAAGTGAAATAATACAGAGTTGTTTGAAACATGAGAATATATCAACAATAACAAATCAATGGAATGCTAATTACATAAAACACGACAAAAAGAACAATGATAGAAGTACCATATGCATTTGAGTCTCATTATGCAAGTAACAATCTGGTTCAATCTTCTTATTTTGAAAACTCCAAGAAGATACAAAAATGCAAGTATTTATGAAGCTCTTTCACAACAAGTCTGAACCTTGATCCATGACTTATAAAAATAAATTAAGAAGTGCAGAAGTGCAAAATTCTCAAGTCTAGTTTTATACAAATTGAGGACCCTTTCTAAAATGACATGAAAGGGTCTTTATAGTAAAATTAAAAACAAACTGTCCATAAAATTTGCTGAGAGTTGTTGGAAATGCCTTCATCAAAATATGGGATTTGAATTTCAAATATAGAATTGTGATAACCTTTGAAGAGATTTATTGCATCTATGTTTTCTCTTGTATCTTCAACTAACAAATCGAGAGCATGGTTGAGATTCCTGGAGGATGACTCATCCTAGAGTGTAACTGTCCTGTATATGTGGCATCTGAGAGCTCGGGTATCATGCGATCAACGACATCAACAAGGCACTTGATAGTCATCTGTTGGCTGCGTGGCTTGACCACAAAAGACCAATGCACATCCTAGTTAAGAGTTTGTACTCTGTTGAGCTACTTCTCCTTGGTGTCCAAATATTGTTTCCATTGTTTCTCTAAAACTTTTGCCTTTGGAAGATTTCCTGGGGAACAATCAAAAATTAAATTGGCACAATATAAGTTTTCATTCACAAGCTCAATAACATTATTCATTATAGCTCTCGCCTTGGAGGTAGTTCTTTCTACTTTTATTAACTGTGTTTCCCATTCTGAAAATAATATCTCTTTATGAGACTCTTCAATTTTAGGTAATTTAGCAGCTCTTCCATCTTCTATGCTTTTACAGGAGAGATAATCTATGACTTTATCATCCGCATCTTCAAATTATAACCTGGTATTGACTACTTGGCCAATCAGTGATGTCGTTGTGATGCATAATGGATCAATAAGAGATATTTTTTGGCATAGTAGATTTAGCTGTTGAGATAAAGCCTTATTTTCCTCTAAGGCTTCCTTCTTAAACTCTTCAACCTTGGGATAATCTTTGAATTGTTCTATAGAGAGTTGTAACTGTGTGATTTTCTCTCCTTTAGATTTAATCTCTTGCTGATGTGTCAATTTAAGCTGCTCGAGCTCTTGAGACAACGGTTGTTGTCTTTGAATGGCTTGGTGGTCAATTTTCTATTTTTCTAGGTTTAATTGTTCTTCAAGCTACTCACTCTTCTGTTTCTCTACCGTTAACTCTTCCTCAAGCCGATTAATCTTTTGATGCTCTACTACTGACTGTTCTTCAAACTAATTAATCTTTTGATCATTTTCTTTGATCAATTGATTAACTTCAATTGCTTTGTCAATTGTAGCAACTGTGTATGCCCCTGTAAATTGAGATAACTTGGTCAAACCCTCAAAAGGATTGACCTCTGAATCTTTCCATATGACATTCATAAATTCAGATTGAGGAGCTGTGGATGATGTTTGGTCTATTTTCCTCTTTTTCCTCTGCCTCTTGACTACAAACCTATGTTTTGCATTGTAAAACACATCCAAGGGTGGAATTTCCTCAATGTTCAATGTAATCTCTCCTCAAGGATTTTCAGGGATTATTTCTATCTCTTTTTGAACTGTGCCTTCGCTAGGAGTCTCTTCAATCACAATATTAGGAATAATGGGTCGTTGTGTTCCGGGAGGCACTGATGTGATAATGTTTTGAGGATCATTATGGATTTTGATCTATTAATCAAATTGCTTCCATTCTTTAATCAATATGGGATCAACGTGAACATCGGTTTTTAGTTGTTCACTAGCCTTACCACTGGTTTCAAATTCTTCAGAAATATTTTCTATAACTTGCTCTCTGCTGTGTTCTACTTGTTGAATGATTGGTGTAGTATTTAATAAATCTAGAGGTACTGTTAGTAACCTCTATTACCTGTATTCAATGAATTTGTCCATTTTCTCAGCACCCAATTTGAATTTTTCCAGATGAATTACTGTTGAGAATAACTTTGCTAAAGAAAATAATTCATCAAACTCATCTTCCTCATGCATGAATTTACTAAATTTCATTTGAGTGGTGAAATTGAAAGCAACCTTATTTGGGTCATATTGTATTTTAGGGATAATAGCTAGACTTAGATCCTTTGTCTTGTTTTCTTATTTCTCGGCATGTTTAAAATCATGCAATGAGTAGGTGCCATAGCGAAGAGGAAAGGTAGGCCACAACTGTTTCTTGGAATCTTTAAGATTTATGGACATCCCTTTTTCTACTATCTGGTAGGCTACTTCCCTGGCTAATAGCTTATCTGGAATGTAAAGTGGAAAGAAATGAGGATCTGTAATGCTACCAAAAACCCTAACATAGGTGAACGTCTCTTCCCCGATCCAACTGCTGATTGAGGTTAAATCAATGCTAGCCTCGTCAATCAGCCGAGGAGCAGGTTTATTAAGGATAGCTTGATGGACATGTAGGATGAAACCATGGAAAATCCTGTATAAATGATTCTTGTATTCAGACTTCCATAATTATTTATGGTAAATATGAATGGGGTTTGGATCCTGAAAAATCCATTTCCAACCTAAGATGGGAAATTCAGAATTAAAAAAAATTATGTCAACTATGTAAGCACTCATATAGAATGGGGGCACAACTCAGGTAGTGATATATCTGTTCTTTCTATAATCCCGTATTTGACTAGCCGTTTTATTCGATAGGATAGTTGCCCAATCCATCACAAAGGATTTTATCCCTGCTTCTATGAATGGAACCATTTCAATAGAAAATCTAGCAGAATCAGGGCTTCCAAAGAGTTTACGCATCATAGCAGCAACATAACAATATGGAGATGGTAAGGAGTCCACAGAATACATATCGAATGATTCATGTTTGTGCTTGGTAGGAAAGTGTCTCCATTACTTGATAGGGTTTGATTCAATCTGAATCTCCTTTGCAAAAGCTTCCAGGAATTATTGGTTGTAGTGTCATTGTGGATCTGGCAAGTGATACATTCTCTTGACGTCTTCAGGTTTGAAGGATCCAAACATCCTTCCATCAACTATGAAGAAAGCTTTGTCCATTATGCTAATGCTCTCAATTACCCATCTTACCATATCATTATATGGTAAAACCTTCGCATGGGCCACTATTCGATGGAGGAAAGAGCTAGCCAAATCATTGAGCGTGTTTTCTGATTTATTAGTTTGATCAACTATTGCTTCTTCTTCTATTTCCTTTGGATTTTCATTTTCAAGCAAAGCATATATGCCTTCCCATGAGATCTTACCAAAGCCTTGACAGGTATTATCTGAGATTAACACCAAGTTTCCTTGTCCTTCTTCCACTATAAGGGGAGCCTTTGTCTTTCGAGCTTTCTTAGACATCTTGACTGACTGCGTGATTCTAGATTTACACTTCAAAATGAGAAATAGGAGCATGACAGAAGAAAAACTTTGAGAGCATCCAATAAAACTAATTACAGACTAAAACCAGTGTATACACATTAGAGGCAAAATATCTCATATTGTACATAGTCACAAAGGATGAAATCCTTAAAGGATTGTAACCATAACTGCCTCTTAATGCTTTACTGTAACCTCATGACATGAAACTTTAATGCCAAATTAATATATATCGCATCACAAGTTTTCCAATGGTCCTTTTAGAACAGGTTCCATAACTCTGTGATTTTGTGATTAGCAATAGTATTATTTTAATACTTGTAGAGCAATCGCATATCGCAAATCGGGAGTTACAAGCACTATGTTCGAAATAATTCTTTGTATTGTTGTGATTGCGATGAGTGATGAGCTGGCACGTAGAGTTGGCGGGTTCCTTTTCAAACTTGGAAAATCATGTTTTTCCTTCATAAATCATGTTTTCCTTTATAATTGATTTAACACTATATCGCGAGTCTTCATAGTATATATTACTTGCTTCTACTCGGAGCGCGATATGCAATATGCGATCGCGATAGTTATATTGCATCGCAAAGTTTCAATGGAGTGTTTTCAATGTTTTCCTATGGATTGGTGATATGTAATATGCGATAGCCTTATCACATCGCAAGGTTTCAACGAAATGTCATAACTTATTCCTTAGGATTGACGATATGCAAAATGTGATAGTTATATCACATCGCATGCTTATAAATGGATCATTTCAATTTAAAACTTTTTGATGAGGAATTTGAGATGACTTTGATCACATCGTAACTTTTCAAATGGATGTTCATTGGTCTTAAGCAATTGTGATTTGCGATGAGCGGTTCCAAACACTCATAAAGCAACTTTTATATGAAAAGTATGGAAAATCTATTTTACTCAAAAAGTTTTATTGCTTTTTATATCCTAAAGGGGACCTATTTCTTATTTAGCATCTTTAGAATAAGATTAAAAATTTGAAATGGGGGGTTTGTTGCATAGCACAACACTACACAAGTCATCCGAAATCATAATAAAAATACCCCTTAACTTCGCAAAAATAGATAACTACTTACGTCATGCACAATTAAGATAGATTCAATGGTTTCACACAGCATTCATTCATTAATTCATAGAAAACACATTGTAAGCGACAATTCATAACATGAACAGAATCAACAGAAATTCTTAGATTGCATGATAATTCTTCAAAATCGATGTTTATTGATCTTCAACGTTCATATTACAGACTCTTTCACCCTACACACTCAGTTGTAGGGGTCCGCACACTTAGCTGTGGATTTACCAAGGCCTCCTGTGCACTCAATTGAAGTAGCCTTCCCCTTCTCGCCTAAGGGAAGAAAGGAAAGCCTTATTGCCTTAGCACTTGCTCAAAACAACAAAAATCATTAAAAGTTCATAATTCTTCCTTTTAAGTTATATCTAAGACTCGTTATGACTCAACTATTTATAGATTTTTTCCATACAATGCCATGGTCTGCAAACCATGGGAGAATCTTAAAACTGACCAAAAACAAGGGCTAAAACCCCTTTCACTCCTATCTAGTTGCATGCTCTGCATCCACATTTCGCAAAGACTTTACATTCTTTACAAAGACTTTTACAAAAATTGGGTTAACTAACCCCAAAACTGACCCTAGGGACCCTATCCCAACACCCCTAGTCTTATTTTTCTATATGTAATGTTTTCTTCTTTGAGTACTAAGTGTTGCAACCTCTCACTCCTTCATGCCTAGTGTGTGATATCATAAACTGTGCATTTCCTTAAACAACAACTAGGCACTTCATGATGACAACCAGTCCTTGTCGACAATAACTGTCCAACTTCTAAAGATAGGCAATGCCTATTTTTTAAAGACAATATTAGGCATGCCATGATGGCACTAATTGCAAGAATTGATATGAGGGATTGCCTTATGGCAGTCAAATATGCAACCCCTTGTGACAGGAAATTGCGCAATCAGTTGTGGAAGTAAACTATGTAGTCCCTTGTGGAAGTGAATTGCACTTCAATGAGACAATCAACTGCGCAGTCTCTTGTGCCAATGAATTACTCAGTTCCTAAATATAGGTATTTATGCATCCCTTGAAAATAGGAAGTCTGCACTTCATGATGATATTCCATTCACACTTCTAGATGGAAGTGGGGCATGTTTCTTCAAGTTTTTATCTTTAAATGTAACAATTGACTAAGTTTAGCTCCTTTATTTTAGACATGCACACCCAAAACCCTAACCTTAACTCTATGAGTAATCATCTATATAATAAGTCAACTTATATCTCATTCTCATACTTATCTTTGGAAATTTTACTATTCTCATGAGCACAAGGAGCTTTTGATTTCTTTTGCGCCGCTTTTCTAGGTAAGTTTATTAACTATAGATTTTTGCTTATTTTGTTTCACTTTTGTCGTTTTTATTTTTATAAGTCTCATTTTTTCTATTATTAGCTTTTCTGTATGTTGTTTTACCTTTTCATGCTTCTTTTCTAGTGTCATTTCAAATTCCATGTATAATCGTATGCCAATAATAATTGTTGTGGAGTATATCAATGCGTGTTTATCTTCTTAATTTAAATGTTCTTCTCGCTCAATGTGAATGCATACTTGGGTGAATCTTGAAATGATCCATGTCCTTGCTTCACCTTGCTCTCGCCAGCTTACAAATTTCAATCCTTGCCTTATGTCAGGAGAAACTACACAACTCCCAAAGCCTCCCTCTCTCTCCAACTGCCCATTGCGCAATTCTAGTTATTAGATGGATCTATCTTGCTCATTGTGATTGTGAACTACAGAGTCATTGGCCCCATCTATGAATTTCATACTCTCAGCCAACAGTGAGGGCCCTCCTTTCCCACTGTCAATGAAAATTGCTCACTAAAGGATCCCCCTTTCATAGAAACTGTGCATTACGCAGTCATAGTCCACATTATCTCTCTCTTGTTGACTCAGCCTGTGCAATTCCCTCTCTTAGCCATTACGTAGAGTGCATTTCCAGTGACTAATGAATCATTTTTCTTCTCTTATTCTCACGAATTGCACAATTTCCCCTCTCAGTGGTTATCTTATGCTTGTGATTGATTGTTAGATAATTGATCTTTTATGGAACTAAGTTGTTGTTGCATGAGTGCATATATTTTCCAGGTATTGTAGACATAGATCATATCAATATTTCATCATTTGCCAAAACCATGCCTCCAACTACCAAAAAAGGACCATCAAATAAGGTTACAAATAAAAGTACTAAGGATTTCATAGGTAGTACCTTGATAAGAGTGCCCATCATGACAAACACTAAATGTTTGATTGATAAATATTCTACTATCACATGGCCATTAAATATTCCTTCAATACTAAGGAGCTCTCGGATGATCTAAAAGATAGGGAAGTTTATGAGAATGTCAATAAATCAGGGTTCCACAAAGTTGTTTGCTGGTATCCTATGTTTCCATGTGCTGACGAAAATATGGATACAGTAGGGTTTAGACACCAAGAACATGGTGCTTAGTAGTGTTATTGGGTAGTAACTTGCCTCTTACTAGCCACACAAATTACACTCATACAAGAAGTTTCCCAAGCCTGAAGAACATTTAAATTTCTAGTTTTATGCAGCTTGGGTTTATTTGAATATTAGAGAAGTAATTATGTCATGGTGGTAGAAACCAAATAAGTTTCACCAGAAGCCATATGGTTCTATAGGACTAAGTCTCTCAAGAAGGTTTATCAGTACCTGATGGCTATGTGTTGAAAAATATATGGGAAAAATAAAAATGAATTTTGTGATGAAGGTTGGATCTTTATTATTTATCCACTTATCACATAAGGAAAAGTATTGAATTGGGAAAATATGTTGGCTCAATAGCTGAAGGATAATGTGACCAAGGTGAAAGAACAACCAGAGGGCAAGAAACCACAATTCTATATGCCTGCCTTCTTTCTAGATGATATTTGTGCCCGCCATGTGTTCCCAGGTCTAGAATGGAAGTGGAATCCAAGAGAAAACCCTATCAACGCTCATTGCAGATTATTGTCAGAATACAACTACAAAGGAGTTTATGAAAACCTTGTTGAGCACTTATTCATTGCATTATATAAGATCATTTTTTAAGTAGAAGCCCCTTGTAGGTCCCATGAGGTGAAAAAAGAGGAGAAAGGAGTTTAAGGAATCAAGAAAGAAGAACGGGAAAATAAGGAAAGAGAAGACATGCAGAAAATACAGGAAGGTCTAAGAAAGAAGTAAGAAGAGGAAACTAGAAAGAAACAAAAAGTGGAAATGTGGTAGAAGTAGTTGGAAGAAGAAGAACGACAAAAGGGACTGGAAGAAGAAGAAGAATGACATAAGCAGTTGGCAGAAGAAGAAAGTAGGAAGAAGCAGGATGAAGAACTTGCACGAGAGATAGAGGATGAGATATAGGCCTAAGACATAGAGGTTGAACAGCAGGAGGATGACCAAGAGGTAGACATTGTTCCTATTGTATAACATACCAACTATCAACCTCCACCTCCTTTTACTGGTGGCCACATACCATTCAGTGAAATGGGAATATCTCCTTCATAAGATGACTTGGTTATGGATATTTCCAATCTTACCTTCGGTGTGTTGAAGAACATAATAGTGCAGGAGAGGAAAAGGTATTTTCCAAATGACCATGTTCGTCCTAATGGGGCCATTGAAGCATAACAGAGGAGAAAGGACTTTGAGGAATCGAGAAACAAGAACATGAAAAGAAGGAAAGAGAAGACATGTAGAAAATATTGGAAGAGATAAGAAAGAAGGAAGAAGAGGAATCTATAAAGAAATAGAAAGAGGAAATGTGGCAGAAATATTTGGGAGAAGAAGAATGAAAAAAGTGTCTAGAAGAAGAAGAAGAATGACATAAGCAGTTATAAGAAGAAGTCTGTAGGAAGAAGCATGATGAAAAAATTGCAAGAGAGATAGATGAAGAGATGTAGGCCCAAGATATAGAGGTTGAATAGGAGGAGGATGACCAATAGGAAAACATTATGCCTATTTTAGAACAAACAAGCTATCAGCCTCCACCTCCTTTTACTAGTGGCCACATCCCATTCCATGAAATGGGAATATCTCCTTCATAAGATGAATTGGTCATGGATATTTCCAGGCTTACCTTCAATGAGTTGAAGAACATAATATTGCAGGAGAGGTGAAGGTACTTTCCAAATGACCTTTTTCATCCTGTTTCTATCCACACACAAAGTGTAATTGTGCCAAATATTAGGAAGAATATGAGAATAGTCACAACAAAAAATGCAACCTTTGCAAAAGCTACGAAAGTGAACACTAATATTTTGATGAAAGAAAATGAGCAATTATCAAAGGAGTTTGCTTTTGCAAGGTAACAAATCGATTATCTCTTCACTGAGAATCATAGGTTGTCTTTCACTAGTTCTAACATGAAGGAGATAAAAGGTGTAATATTTGAGGAAATTCAGTCATTAGAAGACACTATGCAACAATTATAAGAGGAAATGATAACCCTTCATAAGGCAATAGTGCTCTTACATTCAATACAAAAGTGGTCATGAGAGAATGTACAAATTTTGAAGGAGCTTTATGCAGCCATTAATGTGATCCACTAAGACAAGGTAGGATGATTAATTGGATATAGCCGAGGTCAAGATTCTTATGCAGGGTGATAAACAACTTAGCACTTATGTGGCCAACACCATATCTACCTACTTCAGACTCTATCATGCATTGGACTCCTTGTTAAGAGTGCACAAGAGACCTTCTATTAGAGGATTTGTAGAAATAAAGGGGAGAAATGTTGTCAAGAAAGAAATAGAAGAATTCTCGAGCAACTTAAGACATGTGATCACTAAGGAATATTTAGAAGTTCAAAAATATATTGTTCTACAATTTGTAGTTGGACCTAGCAAGTTGAATATGAATATATTATTATTCTGGAACAACATTCAAATTGGTTCCAAAACCATTTATCCAGATGTAATGGAGGGAAGAGTTAGATATAATCCAAATCTTCCATCAAAGGTTGAAAATATAGTAGTGCAACACAAGGCTTGGTACTAATATGTCACATTAGAAATACATGTAAAGGTTTCCAAGCTACAATTTCCTCAAGCTCATGCAGGATGTATTAGTTTTGTCTTATTAAGCTCTAGCCACATTTTTGTCTTGTGTAATTTTTTATTTCAAAAATAATAAGAAATGTAAATTCATGTGGAATTCCAATAGTCACATAGGGAATATGAAGAGTTATTAGGTAGAATAAGGAAAAAATAAGCTCAAGAGTAATGAGGGAGCTCAAATGTCAGAAGAGGAAGTGAAAGGTCACCTCATTTATTATAAATAAACCCTCATAACTCAAGCAAATGGCTTGGAACTTAGGATTTGTAGCCTTGGCTTCTCTAGCTTAAGATAAGAGTGAATATCATTCTTTGGATAAGTAAGTGGTAGCTTCATGTTCCACTATTGGGGCTAGTGTTATATCATTGTATTGTGTACTTGGAACTTTCACTTAATCATCAAAATCTCTTTGAGCCAACACACTTTCATGCATTTATCATGGACATTGTAAGGTTATTATTTAATGTTTACGGTATATGTTGTTTCATACACAATAAGGTCAATGAACTATTTTGTTAGCTTTAATATATATCTTATTGAATGTGTGTTGTATTTTCATTCATGATCATTGTTATATTGTGAACTATTTTGCAGGTTAACTAATGATTATTTCGTACATGAGTGTGTATCTTTTATAATAGTACTACTACTTTTCTTATAGAGGCTCACTAACCCTCTTCTCTTTACGTGAAGGAATATCTTCTGCAATACAATTGATATTCCACAAAGTTTACTCACTTGTTTTCCTCAAATTTATGTGCATGATCTCTTATGTGGTTTATTGCAGCCAAGGCATGTCCTTAAGGATCAATTTAATGGTGACCAAGTGTAAATCCAAATTGGGCTCCTACTCCAAATAGTGTGAGGTCTAATTGGGACTTCATACCAGGGAGACCCCCTACCTGTTTTTGGCATCCAATACCATCAACATGGCCATAAGTAGCCCTTTAATTAAATCAAGATTTTGATGGATTTAATTATAGGAAACACAAGAATGGATTACACCATAATATAGTTCTCGCCGAGAACTTTCCAATGAGCTATCACGGTTGAGGAGAAATTAATTTTTGAAAGTGTCCATATGAATTATGGTTGACCTAACCTTTGAGACACATGTAGGATCAAGTCAAACCTATAATAAGCCTCTTAAATTTGTATATAAGCCTATCCATGGGAAAACTGAGGCAAGGAATTTTGTGGTATGAGCAATAACAAATAGGAGTATCTGAGGCTAGAGCTATATTGAAAATATAAAGAATACCAAGAATCAAAATCCTTTTGAATTATTTTGATTTCTATGGTGGTTCGTTGAAGTTGTTCAGAAGAAATTGCAGGACTGAATTTTGGGTCACTTCAAGGGCTTCTTTAGGCCTAGTTTAGGCCATTCCAAAGCCTTATCTCAACCTTGGCTTGAATCTAAAATTTGCCCTTATTTAAGGCTCTTCTGTGGAAAGTTGAAGGCTTGAATTTTAGCCTCCCTATGACTGTAACATGCTCGAATTTTGGCCTCTTCTATGGATAGTTGTAGGCCCAAAGTTCAACCTATTTTGTGACACGTTTGAGTATTTATAAGGCTATTTCAATTCTAAACTAAGGACCGACCCTGTCTTAGGGAAAGTCATAAGCTATTATGACCCTGTTTTTTAGGATAATTTTGGGTCTCTATAGAGCTGACCTCAATAAATTTTTTGAGGTATGTTTAAAGTAGAACACAATCATCTTAGAAAATGATCCAAGGTTTCTCCAGAAGCTAATCTGAACTTGTGATAATTTGAAGTCTTTTTGTTGTTGACTGGAACTTTTGAGGTTTGTTCTAAAGTGGAAGATAGAAGTTGCAATAGTTCTTCTAAGATAAATACGAAGCTTATCCACAATTTATCTTGAGGCTGATACAAGCTCAAAAATTTGAGGCATAATTCAAAATTTGAAGAAGCTTGAGAAAATCATGAAGTTGTATTTGTAAGAAAACCCTGATATTTGTTCTGATGTAGAACTTTGGGAGCAGAACTTGATATTTTTTCTAAACAATACCTTTGGGAGCAGACCATGATATTTGTTCTAAAGCAGACCTTTGGGAGAAAACCTTGATATTTTTTTTGAAGTATACCTTTTGGGAGAAAACCTTGATATTTCTTCTGAAGCAAACCTTTGGGAGCATAATTTAATATTTGTTGAAGTAGATATTTGGTGTATGTCTACATGTTATGGAGTATACTTTTGATATATTGAAGTAGGAATGAAGCAATAAGTATCCCTTGTTGAAGTTGTTATCTATGATAGCCCAAAAAAAAAATAGTTTGATTGGTCATTATAGATAGGGTTTTTATGTTTAGGTTCATGTGAGACCTATCATAGAGTCCATTTAATGTTTGATAGGGTCATCATAAAAAGAAAAGGTCATAATTCCATTTATTTTGAGGTTATCATTTCGTAATAGAATTGTCTAACAGTTTTATAAACTTTCGCAGCAAATGTAGTTAAGAAAACGAAGAATTCACTACAAAAGTCCCTGATAGTTCTATAGCGAAATAGTCGATTTTGGCACTTGTCTCGCTACAAAAGTTTGTTGCTGTATAATTGTTTTATTTTAAATAATTGTTAGTGATTCCGAATGTAATGAGTCATTATACACCTTGATTCTCATGTCCTCCACTCCTTTTCATTCACCCTTACCTCTCCCTTTCCCCTTTATACCATCTGCTCCTCTCAAAAGTTTCACAATTGATGTTGTGGAATAGGCTTTGCACTGTCAAAACAAGCTTAGCTGTGGTCAAAGTGAGGTCTAGGTGTTCTAAATTTGCTTTGCCAATGAAGAGGAAGAATCTCACAAGTAGCTCTTAACATGTTGACAAGCATGGCCACCAGAAAACACTACAAAGGAGGGGTTGTAGTACGTTATGAGCCCACAAATATGAAACTGCTTGAAGAAGACCCAACTTTTGCACAGTCATTTTCCAACATGGGATGTCTTCGATTTTGTCAAAAATTGCAAGGTTTTCATGCGTAAATCACTAAGGAATTTGCCCTCAATTTCACAGGGATTATCATTAAGGTTGGCATCTTAAGTTTTAATGTCCTCCCAAACACCATTTATCATGCTACTGAAATCCCAAGGTCAGGGGAAACATGGTTTAAAGTTTAGAAGTTTCAGCTACAAAATTGTGATGAATTCTTAAAGGAAGAACATCAAGGGATTAATATGACAGTGGGCATCCCCATAGCTTGCCTTAAGGAGCATTATTCCAAGTTGTTGATGGTTATTCAAAAGTATTTTACATGTGAAGGAAGGTTCAATATGGTCTACCAATACCACTTCAGTTTGTTTCTCCACTTCAAAGGTAAACAACCATTAGATATCCATTTCTATCTCTTCAGAAGTTTAGGAAATATGGCTGATAAGGTTCAAGCTAAACCAAATACTAGTACCTCTATTTTTCATCATGATCTTATCAAAATGTTACTAGCTGAAGAGTTAAATAGATTGAATAAGGATTGGCTTACCTTTTTGTTCCTATGTGGATATGAACTAGATGTTGCTACCCCTTCTAAAAAAACTCCAAAATCCAAATCTACAACCCGTAGAGTAGAGCAGCAATCAAAGACAGAGCAACCTATGATTGAATCTTCTATAAGTAATAAGAGGAGAATGACTAGAAGACAGAAGAGAGAACATAGTACAAATAAGGGAAAACTAATTGACATTCTAGAAGATATAGACATTGAAGAAAGGCAAGTTGAGCAGTCTACAAAAGTGACTCCAACTGAAACCAAGAAGAAAATAAAGAGAGCAAAGAAATTGGATTTTATTCAAGAAGAACATGGTTTTAGTTTTAGGCCAAGGAAACCTGTCACAAGATCAATGCAACTAGTTGAAGAGATACCTGAAGCACCATTGGATAAAACAGAACCATCAAATAAAAAGAAAGGCAAGGAGGTTGTTCAAGAAAAAAGTGAAATAGAGGTCCTACAAGAACAGTTAAGGGAGCCCAGATAAGAAGTGATCAACACCAAGTTTGAGTTTGATCAATACCAAAATGAAGTGTTAAGACAAATAAATTTTTATGTTGAAATTGTAGACAAGTCTAAAAAGATGATAAGAAGGACTCTGCCTTTGCACAGAATGTTGGAGCATATGTATAAAAGGAATAGCCGGTTATAAGTAGATAGGAAAAACCTATAGAGACAAGTCACAACACTAGAAACTCAAATTGAAATGGTTCAAGCTGAGCTCAAAAAGAGAAACCTCAAGATTATTGTTGAAGTAAGTGCTACTCCATGATATGGTAAAGTCTTCAATTTTGTCTTCACTATACCTAAATTAGTAAAATAAGCCATATTTATAGTCAACATGATATTAGGAGTCATAAGGAGGCATTGAGAATCATGAAAACTAGAAAAACTCAGAATTTGGGAACTTTCATAGCAACTACCCATAATGAAGCTGAGAATTTTCTACGAAACTGTTGTAGCTTTCCATGGAGGTTAAGGCTGATCTAAAGTTGAGCCAAGATAATTCTAAAGGCCTATGTTTAGCTTATCAACATCAAAGAAGAGCTCAGAATTAACAGGGAGAGAAAAGAGGTAGCATAAGAGTGTTTTTTGAAGTTACCAAAGTTTGCTACGAAACTGTTGAAAACACTGTTTTTGCTATGAAACCATAAAAACTCTGTTTTTTCTGCTTTTTTGAAGATTTTTAATATCAGACATCCATGCTCTAGATGGATTACAGATGATAAAGGTATCCACTTCATCATGTTGAACTCCTATTTTTCAGTGTGCCAAGTCAGCACATAGCCAACTCATTTAGACAGTCAACAAAAAGGAAAATTTAATTGATGTTTATCAATAGGTTGAAGATTTAATGACACTCCAGCAAATATATCAGGCAGTTGGGCTCGGTTATCTACATCAACAGAAATTGGTTATATGTTTAAATCTAGTAGAGTCCTAGTTGAATTCCAACTATTGTAAAACAAATCCCTATGAGGACTCTGTTAGTTAGAATAAAGTAGGAATAGGTCTCTGGAATAGTGGATCAAATTTGGCCCAGGTGGAAAGATAATGTAAAGAGATCTTTTCTCTATAAATAAGTAGGTTTTCGACTTTGGGAAGGGTTGATGGAAAATTTGAAGAAGTGAACTTTTGTAATATTTGATCCTTTAATATAAAATTTGCAGCAACTCTATTTTTGTACCTGAGATTCATGTCATGGATTTTATGGGTTTTTATCATGTTTTTTTAAGTTTTACATAGTATCTTGATTACTTGGAAATCTTGTCAAGCTGCTCTAATTTCCTTCATTTACTATGTATGACTATCGATGTTCATTTGTATTAGTTTCAAAGATATAGATGCCTCAGCTTCCATCAAAGACTGTTGTTGGCCATAATTTGTTTTAATTTGACTCCATGTCCAATGGTGGAAGTCATCACATTTTTCTTCACCCACAAAATCACAAAAAGAGATCAAAGTTGGTCATATATTGTTTGAATTGTTTCAATAAGATTTGATAAACATTTGAGAGAGACCTCTCAAATTGGAATGACTGACTTCTAGTTCAAGTGGTTTGAAACAGTTACACTAGGTTAAAGGTTGAAGCAACCGAATTGTTATTAGCCCAATGATAATAGAATTCTTGGAGCAAGGTCTGATAAATTTGTTGAGTTAAAGGACAGAGTAAGGGCACCTGTGGTATTGATGATCTAGGGTTTTAAGTTTTTTGTAAATGGCTTCCTTTTGCATTGTTTGAATGAGTTGTAATTGGGTCATTGTCCCTAGTACAAGAGCCCAAGAATTTTAGTTTTACCTTTTATTCTATAGGGTGGCAGGTTGGTTCTAGTAAAGGAAGTTGTAGCTTCCTTTAGGAGGTTGTCACCTCCTTCCAGTGGGAGATGGTAAACTAGAAATTATAACATCCTGTAATTATAAAAAATAAATATTAATATATATATAATATATATATATATATATATATATATTATATATATATATATATATATATATATATATATATATATATATATATATATATATATATATATATATATATATATATATATATATATACAAACATATATACATATTTGTGTGTGTATATATATCTTGTGTTCCTTTGATTTGATGTTATTTGTTAATGCTTTTGATACTATATTGCAAGAAAAACTGAAACACTAATTCACGGTCCCTCTTAGTATTTGCAACACAAACTCCCTGTCTCCCTGCAACCAATGTTTTTTCTTAAATCCCCATAAAGTTCTTCCACCAATATCCTCTTGTTCTCTAGGGTACTATTTTTGACGTCGATCCAAAATAGAGATGGGATGGGAGTGCTCCTATTCCCACATTTCCCAATCCCATCTCTTCAATTTTTTTTTCAACACAGTTGGTGAATCGGTCAACAAGGGTTCTAGAACTTTAATTTGGGCAGACTTAGGGCTATTCATGGAATACAACCAATATTCCTCCAATCACATCTCACAAACAATTTGTCAGAAATTGTCTTTCCTGGTTTGCAAGTGACTCTAGTTATTAAATTCAAGATGGGTTCATGGCCTTCAAGATACACAAGAAAGCAAGCTTCCCTTAGACAATGGATCTCTAAGGAAATCCTTATTTCAACCCATAGTTAATTACTTTTTAAATAATTAGTTTTAAAATATTAGTCTATGTATCAACCATCCATGGCTTTCCACACTAGCAGTACAACATAATCTCATATTACATAAATAGGGGAAAAGCAAGGGATTTTACATAACTCAGACTCTTGAATTTGATATTGTTGTTGGAGATTTGTGTATGAAGAGGTTAGGAGGAAATCAAGCATTAGAAAATCTATTCTAGAAGAAATGATGGTTATATGTCACTTTAGAGAGAAAATAGATAAATTTAAAGGTACATCCAATTCAAAGTAAAAAGGAAAAAAGAGTAAACAAATAAGTTGGTTCTGCAACTAATCAAGTTTTAAGAAGGACTACTAGAAGAGACAAGAATGGAAGGAACATCAAAAAAAGGAGGAAAATAAAGCTGAATCATATTTAGGTATGATTGAAGAATAATTTCCAATTTTTAATGTTCCTAAATACTTTGAAGATTGGCTATTAGATTCCGACATATCTCATCATATGTGTCCACATAAAAAATTGTTTTCAACATATGAAGTTATTGATGATGAATTTTTCCTTATGGGTAATAATATATCATGTAAGACTATTGAGGTTGGGAGTGTCAAAATAATTATGTTTGACGTTATTGTGAGAATATATAAATGTGAGACATGTATATGAATTAAAGAATAATCTAATTTCTCTGGGAGCATTAGATTATGGTAGTTATAAGTTCACAGGTCAACATAGAGCATTGAAGGTGTTCAAGTGTGCTTTAGAGTTCATGAAAGCTATTAAGAAAGGGAACCTTTAAAAAATAGAAGGAAGTACTCAAATTAGTGTGGAAATGGTGGCATCTAAGGAGGTGTCTAATTCTGCTCGTTTATGGCATCAACTACTAGGTCATATGAGTGAAAAAGGACTACAAGTATTAATAAAGTGCAAGTTACTTCTAAATTTGAAATCTCTAAATTCAAATGTTTTCAAACATTGTATATTTGGAAAATAGTGTAGACAAAAAATCAAAGAAGGCAATTATAGTAGTAAAGGTACTCTTTATAGATGTTTAGGGGCCATCCCCTACTATTTATTTTGTAGTATCATTAGATTTTGTTTCAAATTTAAAAAGAAAAGATGGTGTATTTAAAGCTTTTAAACAATTTAGAACTATGGTTGAGAAGAGAATTGGCAAGACAATCACAATTTTAATAATAGATAACGAAGGCAAGTTCACTTCTTTTATAGTTTGAAGAATATTTCAAGGAAGCTGGGATTGTGAGACACAAAACCATGGTTTATACTCCTCAAAAAAATGGTGTGGCATAATGCATGCACATGACTCTTTTAGAATAAAACAAGGAGCATGCTCAACAATTCCAGTTTGTAGCAAGATTTGTGGCTACACGTAGAAGTTATCTTATAAATCGATCTCAATCGGTTGCAATAAAATATAAAATCCCTGAAGAGGTATGTGTTAAATTTTTGTAAATATGGTCGATATTCATAATTATTATTTTTTCTCTTGATGTATTTACATAACATGTTATTCATGCTTGGGTCAAAATAAAAATATTAAAGGCATGTGCTTCATGTCCTTTGTAAAAAGAAGAAAATTTCAATTTTTGAAAGATGAATTTTTGGCTCCAAAATAAGCCATGTTCGGACCGAATTTTAGAGACACCCATTCATCCTCCAAGAAAATATATAAATATACCATTTTGTTCATTCTTTAAGCCAAGCAACTTGTATCATATGAGGCAAGAGAAAGTCTAAGGTAGCGAAGGTTTGAGGAAACATCGTCTGAGGAAAGTGAAAGCATGAGGTAGTGAAGGCTTGAGGGAGCATCATCTAAGGAAAGCGAAGGTATGAGCTAGAAGATTTTGAAGAAAGCGAAGGCTTAATATTTATAATGAACCTTTGTGCTCAACTGAATACTCTATCAAGGACTAAATTCTATGGAAGGCAAAAGGACTAATTCGAAGTAGACATATTCAGACCAAATTTTGTGGGTAGATGACTTGACTATGAGGATGGACCAGGTTTGAATTATATGTATCTCTGTTGAATTAAATGGTCTCTCTAAGGAAAAGGTTGCTGGATTTTTCCCTCATGTGTGTTTTCCCAGGGTAAATACTTGTGTTATTGCATGACTGTCTCTTTATAATCCTTGTGAATTTTTTTTTATTGTTGATCTCATTAGTGTAATTGCTTTACGATGAAAAATATCACAAGAAAATAATTAACCTAATGAAAATCATAAGAAGTAATTATCAGTTTTAGAGGATTCCCTACAAATCAACATGGTATTAGAGCTATGGTGAAAGAAAAACCTCGTAAAATAAGTCATCTCTAGGGTTTGATTTGTCAATCCCTTAGTTCAATAATCACATTATAGAAGAAGGTTGAAAGTCTAAATTCCTATCCTGCAAAAAGCCCTAGTTCGAGCCTCAAAAATAAATTTCTCTTTAAAATGGTCAAAGCCCTAGTTAAAGGTCAAAACTTTTATGTGCTATAATTCTTTCTTGTATTAGTGAGAAGGACAAAAGGTCCCAATCCTTTAATAGGATGAGATACATCTTAGTATGTTTGGTTCAATTGTTCTTAAAACTTATAATCCTCAGTCCTTATATCAAAGAACCGAAATGCTTAGACCTAAGGAGGTTGAAGTAATCTCAGTCCGATCATCGGATCTAATAAGGATAAACCTTAGGAGAAATCTCAGATTGATGATCTAAGCTATGTCAAAGGCTAACCGAATCTCAAGATTTGTGTCCATCAAATAAATTTTGTTGTGTTATGCCCATTAGAATAACTTCTAAGATGAAAAGCCTACACTGTGATCAAGACCTCAATTATTTTGAAGAATATCCTAGAGCTATAAAGCTCAATTTGCCTATCTTTCTATTATTCTCTTAAAAAAAGTCTAAGATACTTTGGAAGTCCAAATAGAAGTTTCTAACATCCATTAAAAAGGAAATATTACTTTTATATTTATATGAACCATGATTATTTTAGTGTGGGGTGAAAATCTCTTAGCGAAGAAAATAATCTAAGAATGAAACAAAGGTGTTGTTGATTTCCAAGCCTTTAAAACAAGTACAATTGTTACAATGAATGGGGAAAATGAGTCCTTAAAAATTTACTGAGAATCTGAACTAATGCCACCTTAGAGGAAGCAAACGAAGGATGTTTCAAAAATATCTTTGTCTGAATACAAGATAGCAAAGTCATTCTTTGTGAATTTTGGAAGGCACTTTAAACTAAAAAAGGAGTTTGGGACGATGTCTCAGTTTGGACTAATATCTTATTTTTAAGTGATTTTCATGAACCTCATAATTCTCTAATAGCTACCAAAACAAATGTTATTGTTAAAGTATTGAAGATCCTTAGTGATGGATTCGTCATGGGAATGCAGACATACAAGAAATCCAGTGAAATTAATACGAGGTATGTATCACTACCCCTAGTGGTTTTTTGTTGAATTATTCATTGATCTCAATGATATCTTGAAAATAGTCCACGGGGTCTTGGATGGACAACGATTGAGGGCTTTGTTAAAGAACTCTTTGATGTGAAGTCACCAGTTCAATTCCCTGCCCCAATCGGGGTGATATATTGGACATGATGAAGATATAGTTCTGCCAAGCTAACAAAAAAAATGATATCTTGAAAATAATTTTGTTAGTGAAGATCAAGCATAGATTTGTTTGAAAAAATCTATGTCAAATACTTGCATTATAAATTTCTTTAAAGTCGTTAATTTCCAGTATGCCTTGAAGAATGAAAATACATTAGAGGATTGTGCCAATGTTATGGAAATGTTTACTTACAAATCAAATGCAGATCCATAGAGAATCCTTTAGGGGAAATTATGGATTTGTAGCATATGATGCATCTTGATGAATTGAAGTATGATATGAGCAACCTATGTGAGAAAAATAAAATGATGGCCAGAAGATGAAAAGTTTGTTACTTCATATACTTCAGTGTTATGTCTTACATTGAACTACTATAAGTAAGATCAAGATATGGTGCAACGAAAAAAGGCTTAGAGAAAATTTGGTTAATTTTTCCTTTCTTAGGGTTCTATGGAAAACATTGCATTGTATTTCTAAATGTAGAATGTTGTTGCAAATCATTGACACCTAGAAGATGTACCTTGATGGAGGATGTGCATTGGATATGACTAGCTCATTGGCAATAGTATTTCTTTGAAGATAACACAATTTGATAAAGGAAGATTGATTACAATAGAAAAGAGGTCGAGTTCCTATTTAGTTTAGAAATCAAAGGCTATTTTGACAAGGTAAAATCATTTGTAGCAAGCCAATGAAAATATTTTGTTGCAAAATTATAAGATTTTCTATAAGTATTGATGACATACATGCTATTGTGGAAGAAATTGCATTTACCATTGGTATGAGCATTTGAATACTGAAACCTATCTTGATGAAATCCATTCCTTTCACATTAAGATATTGATGCTATAATTCTTGTGAGAAAGCAAGGCTACTTGGTTTGATGAAACCAAGGGTGATCATTGAATTTCATCAATTCGAGGGTTTTGAACATCTTGATATTTAGGGTTTGTAAAGCATAGTAAGGAAAATAAGTTATGAAAGGTTACAGTTTGTAAACCCTAGATTAATGAAGCCCCGAGGCTTTGAAGATAAAATCTTAGCTAGACATTTTCCTTAAAAGGAAGAAAAACATAGGTAAGTCGTGAAGAAAAAATGATAAGAGAGGTCTAGGGTTTGTAAAAAACCCTAGAACTATATATTAAGTATTGAAGTTTGACATTTTCACGAAAAGAAGAAACCCTAATTGTTATAGACATATTTGGGCATTGCAACCCCAATCACATATTTCCATAAACCAAGGGCTTCTAAACCCCTAAAAGTGTTGTTTCATACCCTAAAGGATCAAGGTGAACTGATTACATCATTTCCCAGAAGTTCTCCCTAAAAAACTACTTAGAACTGGTCAAAAACTAGACCATACAGACTGCCCCGTGCTGAGGGTGCGATGCATCTCACCTATAACACACAAAGGGTGCGATGCATACTAAAAAGACTTTTTGTAGGGTGCGATGAGCAAGAGCAGACAAATGGTAGAGGCAGTTTGCTAGGTGGAAACCTAGAGAATATTCTAGAAACTGCTCATATGATACTTTCCTCTCTGAATTCGCCCAGGGATGAGTAAGAGATCATGAAATATCCAAGTGGAACCAAGAACTATCAGTGAAATGACACTAATCAAAATCCGAGAAGCTGACTCACCCACTTGCAAATATCTATATATGGATCCGTCATCCTAGAGATCCAGAGGCTGGAATTTTGTATTTTGTAAGGAAGTGTTGTTGGTTTCTCTTTGAGACATTTTATTGTTTGGTTATCTAGCTTTTCATGAGGTTAAGAGGGCTTTCATGCTGGGAGGATGGCACTGGATCAGATAGCTTGGTTGTAATCCTCTCTTCTACTACTTCTATCAATAAAACTATTTGAGTTTTCCTCCATATACTTGTATATCTCTGAATCTTGTATTTGTGTATACATTTGTATGGTTAATGTACACCTGATCCTATATTGTTTATGGTTATAGATCTCTATGCTTTGATGGTATTTTGCTGCTTTGACTCTACAGGTATTCTTTGAAGTGGGACAAGTGAGAAAGGAGTGGCGAAATCTTTATCAAGGGAGAGAGGAAACAAGCAAGGAGACTAGCGAAAGACTGAGGTTGGTACTATCTGCTTCTCTCTAATCTATCTCTCATAAAGGAAAACACAAGTAACTTTGGTTTATTTGTTTCTAAGATATCTACCCGTCTTAGTGGGACTAGTAGCTCTGAATGGACATTAGTTTTCCCAATAACAAAATGGTGACTCCACTAGGGAGTGAATAGTTTGTTTGTTTGTTTCTATTTGTTTTCTTTTTAAACTAGAGATGGAGCTTGAAGTTAAGCCAGCTAGCCTTTGAACTACATTTTCTATGCAAGTGCAAAGTAGATCAACGATGCTTCAATTAATCTCTGGGTTAGTTTATGGACTGAACATCTGACTCGCAAACATCCTAAGTGCCCTGGTGGTAACTCAAATAACCTCATTAGATCAGCCCCTATACTTTGTGTTTACTGCCTATCATTAGCTTAGCCTAAATCCCTAAACTTAGCTGCAAACTGTGGGTGAAAACCAACCTCAGTCTCGTCCCTAGACCATCGCACTATCTCTCATTGGCAACCTAGATGCATCGCACCTCCCATGTGTTGCAGGTGGGATGCATCCCTATTTCCCTGTGTTACAGGTGCGATGATTGAATGAGACTGTTTCTTCCTCCAGATTTTGGTTTTTCCTTCATTGTTTTTAGATCTATTCAGTAGTTTTACTGTCTATGATCAATATATCACTGTTGAAACTCTCTTCCTTTGGATTATTCAGCCTCCATTGATAAAGAATTGTGAAATTTTTTTTATACAGTTCTCCTTTGAAAACAGTAGCTTAATCAAACTATCGTATTTTGATTTGAAAGTGTCGCAAGTGTCATTTTCAGTTAAAGAAAAGAGTGTCGTAAAGTCTTCCTATTTTAGATAGTTGATTACACTTTTGCCATTATATTTGATTTGATTCATCAATTCTTTGAAGTGTCGAAAGCAGTTTTCAAGTCGAAATTGAAAGTGTCGTCTAAATATTCCTTTCGTTTTTTAAAAGAAATTGCTAAAGTGTTGCTTTGAGGAAAGATAGTTCAGATCTATACTTAGTTTTCCTTTTGTCATTCTCACATTAAGGAAACTGAAAAACAAATACATGCATTTGCATTTGCATTCAGGCTGCATGCAGAAATTGATTTAGGATGGTGCATCTTAGTGTGTGCTCTCTGCTCTACGTTGAAAGAATTTTACTTCTCTTTCCTTAATAGCTAAGATTTTCATTGCTAAAAGAAAGTAAACGACTCTTTTTCATCTTAGATTGCATATTTAGGAATTGTATATCTACATCACGCAGTGAACCTTAAAGGAAAACTTCTTAAGAAAGATCAAATGTAAAATAAACCTCAATGAACATAAAAACGCTTTGGAACCTAACGCACAACATATAGAAGTCTAGGCTAGAGATGTATTCCGGCATCATAAAGCCTGGTAACTATCGTTTTCATTGACCCGGATACAGGTGACATTCAAGAAAATTTATGAAGATCATGAAGAATGGCGGCGAGAGGATGGGCCACTTGGCCGATGGCGCCTCACCCCATACCACTCTGAGCCGATCTAATGACAGACCGCAGGCAACATTTAATGCAGGATTGAATCGGGAAAGGGCTATTATCTACCCAGAAATGGACTCCCCTCGGCTCATTGTCTCTCCTTCTCCCCTGCTCCACTGCAACTGCCTGCCCCAAGCCACTGAACCCAACTCCCGCATAGTTACTGGGTGTCACTGTTGGTTAGCTTGTTGTGTCGATTTCAGTAATGGGCATCACCATTCCCATTCTAGGTTATGCCAGTTAACCACCGCCCAGCCGGTCCTTGCTCCCCTTCTCAATCCCTCCACCATTGCTCCCTCTGAACTCTTATACATGTATTCCAACATGGTTTGACATCGCATGAGGAGTCAAAGAGGAGGGACCCGGGGAGGTAGTTCCTGCCCTCAGACTGAGCCGAATCCTGAGCCTGCTGCCTCCTCTCCTTCCCCTGAACTGTATCACCCCTGTAGCTATGGTTTGGGAAGATATCCCAATACTCGTAGTGGTCGGGGTTGTGCTCTGTCTCCGGTGTAGATCGTAGAGATTTTGCAGTTCACACTGCCAATTTTCCTTTGCCCCCTCACCCCGTTCCCCATTCAACCCAATTCAGATTTCGTAGAACCTTGAATAGACCAATGATTACTGCTACAGTCACCATCCTTTTCACTAAAGATAATGAGTAGCCAGGTACCCAGGTGGAAAACTCTGACTTGCGGCAAGTGGAGGCTCAAAGACGTAGAAATGGCCGAGACACAGGAAAGAACCTGATGGACGAAGGAAATGGTGCTCTGCATGGCCAGACCATGGGTGGCGGTCAGCATGCTAAGGGTGGTAGTTCTGGTGCCATGCACTCCCCAGGTAGAACAGGGCTTGATGGGCTTGCTCCGAAGGTGGCGGCTGGCAGCCATGCCGACGTCCAACTAGCGGGTGGGCCACACGGGGGGACGTTGACGAAAGAGGAGGATGACTAGATGACTTATGCGTGTCTGATTGTTGAGGATCCCATCTTGAAAGAACTCAAATGATATGACGTGTTTGCCAGGTGTCTTTGTCTGGTTTTTTGATATGTTAGTTCTATTGGAATTTGTCTGGTTCTTTTTTGTCATGGTTCAACTTCTCTGGTTCTTGTTTTTTCCAGTCTTAAAGAATGATATCCCATCTAGGTATTTTTTTCTCTGCAGACTGGTTTCCCCAATGTTGGGGTAGTAAAGATACTCTCTGATACACTATGTTAAACTTTGCTGAGGCTTGAGCCTCCTTGTACATTTTTGTTACATACTAATAGATTAACTTAACTTACAAAAAAAAAACTATCGTTTTCATTGTAGGGTGGGTGATTCCTCCTCTTTGATATGAAAAGTGCCAGTACGGACTTGTGCTCCCATGTACCATCGAGTATATATTGGGAGACCACAATAAGCTATATCCTTTATCCTTAGGAAGCCGTGTCTGCCGCCCTATCGATCGCAATGCACTGAACACAACATTCAGGAAGATTGACTGCCGTGCGTAAAAAGTATTCTGCAGTTTTGCAATTGGTTTGGTAATCCCTCTATCTAGATTTCCAGAGTAGTCACTTTTGTTCCTTTTTAGACTCCTTAAAAGAAAAGATCCATCTAAGCACTTGTCACTTCAGGCTCATTAAAAATCAAAGAAGACTAGAGTCATATTTAGCTTTTTCTTGACTCTTAAAAATTGAAAAAGCAAGTTGTGTCAAAGCGTCATAAAATTTATTTTAATCAGAACAACATCACTATTCCCTCGTTGGTCTTAGGTCGAGATAATGGAGTCCACCAATCAAGGATTTCCCCTTGGGGGAAATCCTATTCCTTCCTCTTCTTGGGGAGATGTTGGTGCTCCACATATGGCTACATTGTCCCCACCAGGACCTACAATTGGCCTGCTAGTATGGCTATTCTCGACCTCTGTCGTTCAAAACACTGTAATTCCTGAGCGATCAAATTAGCAACCAGATGATACTAAAGTCACTACCCCACCTTCTACTTCATTTTTTTCTCCCTCTCCTTCTTCCTCTTCGCTTGGTGAAGCTAGTAACACTAAAAACCAAGTAACTGAGAAGAATAAGAAAGGGAAGGAGAAGAAGAAGAAGAAGTCAATGCAAAAGGGGGCAACCATGCATCGTCTGGAAAAAATCCACACACTGCACCATCCAAACCTAAATTTCCATGTGTCATTTGCAAACGAGACCACTATCATCGATATTGTTGTTGCATCCTGCGGATCCTAAGGGACTAGTTTCCCCGTTTGCACAATCCGATGTCTTCAACCTCTCACGATCATGTTGAGAGTACACCATCAACTAGTGAAAATGAAGTCAATGGATAGAAAGGAAGATCTAAATTACCTTGTAGGCTGTGTGAAGGTGATCATGCCCTCCACCGTTGTCCCTTCTTCGATGAAGCTAAAAGAGTTTTGGATAACCGTCCTGCTTCACTGCAACGACTTCCTCCTGGATACAAGAAACTCTTGCCTAGTCCATCGCTAGTTGAAAATCCGACTGACACACCTCTGTTTTCGATTGAAGCATCTATCATTGAAGATAAACCCTCTGAGTCCACACCAGACCAAAGTCAATAGGTCGAGACAGGAGTCGACCCAGTCTTGTCTTCATAAGGTCCATCTTCGGATGATACAGTCTCCAAAGAGAATGAGAACGACATCGTTCAAATTCTTTTTGTTAACACAGAGTCAGATGAACATGGTGGCAATCTACCCGTTCCTTTACTGCAGGAAGGAAGTTCATCAGAGATTCATCCGACCATTTATTCGGTCCCTCCTCCAAGCAATCTAGTCATTTCCTTCGATTGGAATCTACTAGGGAGACCCCGCCTACCATCTAATGTACCATTATAAATCATAGTACAAGCTTATAGAATGATCATGGCTGGTACTATCATAGATGAAGGGGCTTCTTTGAGTATCCTTTACTCAACTTCTTGGAAAGCGCTTGGTTCACCATCGCTTCTGCCTGAGATTCGAAATCTGTCAAGCTTCAACAAAGGAACCAGTCGACCATTAGGGATCCTTCCAAATTTGCCTATAACTTTGGGAAAGAAAACCATTTATCTAAATGTGATGGTAGTCCAAGGGCCTCTATATTACAATCTACTCCTTGGGTGTGACTACATTTATAGCATGGGAACTATTGTTTCCTCACTCTTTCGAGTGATGTGTTTCCCGTATGAAGGCAGAATGGTCCAGCTCGTAGACCAACTTTCATTCCCCGGTTCAAACATGGCTACTAGTCAAATGCCATCACTAACTGGTATTTTTGCACAAGGAATGTCTCATCAACCTCCAGTCCGTCCACCTAATGAGCGCGAGTGATTCGGTGAATGTGACTAAACCCACGGGGCATGCACCCTAGTTTGCTTCGGTAGGAAAACCCCAGATATAAGGTAGGTTTCCGCGTAGGATATATGACTAATCTGACACACCCGTTCATTTAGGAAAATGGGATTAGACTGGAAAAGGATTCCCTCGTCAAAGGTTATGTGAGTGGAAGCTCCCACCATTCACCTTTGTCTATTTCGATGGACAGAGCCAAGGAAGTGTTTTGTCGGCAAATGTGGACGAAACAACCTTGCTTTAATGCAAGACCTTCCATATGGTAACCTGGAAACTCTACTTCTCTTTATATCTAGGGGCATGCAAACCTTTTTTATGTGAGTGAAAACCGACCTTTTATTTTCTTAGTTTGTAGGCTCTCAACCCTTTAACCTCGTAGTTCGGTCGTTTCTAGCTTGCATACAAAGGCTTGTGGACTACTAAAGAAGGTATGTTTTTGATGATTATTTCAGCGTCTTTTCATTAGAACTTACAAACCTTTTTGCATCATGAACTCGGGAAACGATAAAGAATTGTAATAAAACATGTGAGATTAATATGCAAGACGAAAACACTGACAATTGTCATTTCCTTATGCACGAAGCAGGAAAAACGAGAAGTTGTCATTCCAAAGGAAAGGACAAGGATGGGTTAACCACTGTCCCTTTAACGAGAGATCGTATGCAAACAAGGCAAAGAAAATCAAAGCGAATCAGCCCTGGAAAGGAAGTGGAGATATCAGCTCGGCGCAGGAAAGAAAAGAAATGACTGAGGACTAACGGTTCGGCAAATCCCTCAGGATCCTTGATCCTGAGGGATCGCTATTTTATCTATTTCTTCACTTAGATATCTCCGCCTTCACCCTTATGAAAGGGGCAGCACTGTTAGCTCAAGGAGAGAGTTAGATGTTGTTATGTTTATGTAATTTCCTTTAAGATCAAAACTTTGATCATCAAGTCTCGTTAAGAACTACTCTATTGCAATTTCACTCTATGCATTAATACAAACTTGGTTACTATTTCATCTTTGAGTCTGGAATAACTTCAAGTAGTGTACCCTTGGAGGCTAAAGGCCTGGCCCTGGAGGAACACTTGCTCTTGTACCATTATGTTTGGTTTTTGCGTGGTTTGCTTATCGACGTTATTTGGTAATCTGATGTGTTTTGTAAGTTTACATCACATGCTCTGTTATGTTTAATTTATAAAGGTTTCTAAAGACAAAACTATTGTATCAACTCTGCATCATATTACTGTTCTTTTAGGTGTTGATATAATACTGCTAGTCTTTACAGAATACTGTTGCTGTTCCATTACAGAGCCTTTGTGTTGTGCACTTGTTCATTAACATTACGGAATTCATCTTGGAAGTTATGTTCTTTGTGATTGTTGGATTTATAAACAATGTTGTTCTATTTTGAAATTTAGTCGCACTCTTTTTAACTGAGGTGATACCTGGATCAGATTACTGTTCAAATGTGCTGTGTGTATATATGGTTTTCAAGCGTTGTTCCATAATTCATCAGTAATCAATGCTGTTCCATTTGTGTGTGTTATTCAATCTGACCTTAAGAGTGAAGGATTGCCATTGATCCCTGTAGAACATGATTGTTGCATTTATTCTTGTAGACTAAGGTGTTGTTTCTTATTGAATTCAGTTGCTGTTACATTCTTAATTGTTGTTCCATTTCCTGTTATTTGCGTTATTGATTTCTTTGGTGTGCAGAACGATTTGAAACTGTAGTGGGCATTGGAATTTGCTGTCTAGTCCCCAGATTGATGACTGTTCCTTGAGTACTTTTGGTTTCATCAGTTTCCAAAGGGATGAGTTGTTGTTACTGGACCCTTGACTGATACATTGCTTATTTTTCCGAATGAATGATTTAGGCTTCAAGGTCTTTTGCTGTAAGTAGATCTCATTTTGAGCATCTGTTTACTCTTGTGTTTTGAGCATTGTACTACATCTTTCATAACATTACTCTTGAGTAAATAGCTGCCTTAGACTGAGTACACTCTTTGAAATAAAAAACGTTCCCGGATTGACATATTAATGTGAGGTAATTAGAGGTGAAAGAGACCCTTTTTATAGCTCCACATTTTGGTGCCGTTGTCGGGGAAAGAGTGTAGCCATTTGTTCTTTTTTTTTAGAGTAGTGTACGAACCTGCTAGGGAATAATTGGGTTTTGAAAACGGAAGGCAAGAACCTACGTGTGGAGCATGTAAAAGCCATGCTCCTCTGCCCGCTTTCCTGCAGATTTGTTGTTGTTTTGTTTGAGTAGAATTCAGTAGTTAATTTGTGTGCATGACTAAGCAGAAAAAACCAGAAAAGAATTCCAAACCTCTACCCAAGCCAGAAAAAGCTAAGGGGCCGGTGACCCTTGGCCGACCAACCTTCATAGACGAAATCTACAAGAAAGCAGAATCTCAACCCTTAGTAGGACCCAGGAAAGTTATTTCTAAACAGCCTACTAGTTCCCTTCAGGCCACAGGATCACCATCTGTAGCCTTCGCTGAGGTGCATAGTTAAACTGAAGAGCAGGAATTTCAAGAAATTGAAAATTCTACTCCATAACTATTGCAGGAAGGGAATTTTAGTAATCTTTGTGAAGGAGAAGGAGAGACAGGGGAAACCAAGGAACCGAGATCTCCTCTTGAGACAACTCAGCCATTGAACAACCCAGACAAGGGAAGTGCTGCAAAAATCATCTTTGAAGAAACTCAATCTCCTCAAACATTAGGCACTCTCATTATCCCAGATAGAGGAAGTGCTATTAAAGCTATTCTTGTTAAAGCCATTCCCTCTCAACCTAGGAATACCCTCCTAGATATCCCAGAAGGTTATTGGCATATATTCGACCCAATGGCTAAAAACTAGCTAAACACCCAAACCTCTACATTACAATACCCCATAGTGGATTATGTAGCAAATGCGCCTATGAAAGCAATCCCTCTTCAACATATCCCTACATTCCACGATTTTACATCAGAAGACCCAGATGCATTTTTATTTGAATTTGATGTACTGTGTAGGGGATATGATTACACCACCGACCCCCAGAAACTGAAACTATTTCCCTCTACACTAAAAGGGGCTGCTTTAATATGGTTTATGGGATTAGGTGACGAGGTTATAAATAACTGGGATCAAGTGAAAGAATATTTTCTAAAAAAATATCAAGCCTATTGCAAGTCTAGAGAACTGAAGGACGAAATCTTCCAGATGATAGTTAGACCAAACGAAACATTAGAGGAGTATGTGGAACATTTTCAGTATAATCTACAAAGATCTCCTTATGCATCACTGCCTTTACCTGATAATGTGTCAAAAACAACATTAATAAGGGGTATGAAGGAACAATGGATTGAAACATTAAACATTATGGGAAAAGGAGATATTTATCAAGAAAGTTTTGCTGACATTATTGATTTATGTATCAGGAGCTCGAGAGGCAACACAAGAATAAAACGAGTAGAACATGATCGGTTTGTAAGAGATAATAAAATTTCGACGGAAGGAGTAACGCGTGTAGAAATTGGAAATTTATTGGAAAATTTTAAAACTGATATACTAGGGACACTAACTACACAAATTGATATTATGCAGGCCAAATAAAAGCAAATGGAGGCAGAACAGAATTTGGCAATCTTCTGTCCCCGATGCAGGAAAAAGCATAGCCATAAGGAGTGTCCACTGGATGCAGTCCAAACATGTGCAATCTGCCCAAAAGATCACCTTACGGAGAGCTACCCCTCACTTCCTGGATTGAAAGCAGTATATAAGGAAGCAGAAGAAGAACCAGAATCGGTGTATTTTCTCAACCAACACCGTCAGTGGCAGCCGTGACAATCTGGTATGTTTCCAGACCCAACTTCTTCTTTTCAACCTCCGCATTATAATGTTCAACAATATAATATGTGGCAAAGTCAATTTCAACCCCCGTTTCCACACTGGTCACCACAGTCGTTTCCTTCCTCAACCCCATGGCTGAATCAGGCAAGCCAACCTGGTTGGCTGAATCTTCCTTATACCCCACCATATTGGCAAAGTAACGCATACCCACCATGGACTCCCTCTACTTCAAAAAGTTCAGCGTGGCAGAAAAACTGGCAGAGACCAATACCTCAGCCAGTAGGAACCATTCCACTCCCTCAACCTACACTGCCAGCCTTACAACAAAATCCCCAGTCTGATCTGAGACCGCAACTCCCAGCCCAACCCAACCCCAATCCAAATAATAGACCGGTCCAATCTCTCCAAATCATAGAAACACCAGAAGTAGGAGTCGATCTAAGGGAGTGTAATGATCTTCAGTTAAGATCTAGGCGTATTATTGAAACCGAGGGAGATAAGACAGTTCAGGTTGAAGATCAGTTACCCAGAGAACATCTGTCACAAGAAGAGGATGTGAAGAAACAACAAACTCATAATCAAGAAACCACATCCTCTCCCCCATTCCCAGAACGATTAGTCATACCTCGACCTATACAATATCCTGATTTTGACATTCTAGGAGAATTACAAAATTTGTACATAAAACTTCCATTCCTCCAAGCCATTCAAGACATCCCGATATACGCAAAAAATATCAAAGAATTGTGCATAAATAAACCAAGGAGGAATATAAAAAATAATCCAAGAGTCCAAGTAGTCAGCACTCTATCTGACTTATTATTAGGAAAAGAAACACCCATTAAATACAAAGACCCAGGAAATCCAATAGTAACTGTGCAAATTTATGGTCAGACCCTTTCCAATGCCTTGGTTGATCTAGGAGCTGCAATCAATATCTTAACAAACACTACTTGCCAAAAGCTAGGCATTACATCTGTAGAACCCACCTCTACCTTGCTAGAATTGGCTGACCGATCTGTGGTTAGGCCAGAGGGCACACTACATGATGTCATGGTCTTTGTTGACTCCTGGGAATATCCAACCAATTTTCTGATAATAAATCCTAAAACCCAACTTGATGGACATCCATTGATTTTAGGTAGACCTTGGCTTGCCAGTACCGATGCTTATATTGGCTGTCGGCAAGGAAATATGATCATAACCAGAGGAGCAGATATCAAGAACTTAGTCCTATATCCTCCAGCGCAGCCAAGTGTCACAATAGTCAAAACAAATAGGCACCTTGTATCATACCTTACTGATAACATTAGATCTCCATTAACTATACAAGAGGCACTTGATTTCAAAGCCCAAACAAAAGACGATGCCATTAATAATTTCATTAGTCAAACTAAACTCACATCCCACACACAATGTCACATGATAAAAGCAACATTTGATAGTGAATTAGAAGAGGATCCTCTTAAAGATACACATGATCATACAATACCTGTTACCTCTGTTGCAAATAGTAAAATTGTGGAAATTGAACCGAGAAAAACCATAAACATTAATGCCAACCTCACATCCGAACAAGAAATGAAGCTCATTCATGTGTTAAGGAAATATAAAGAAGCATTTGCATGGGACTACCCTGATATGAAAGGAATTGACCCCCAGTTATGTACACATCACATTTACATAGAAAAAGATGCGAGACCTATTCGACAGCCTCAGAGGAGACTAAATCCTCATCTAAAAGATGTGGTAAAAGTTGAACTTCAAAAACTTTTAGATGTCAATTTCATTTATCCTATCTCTGATAGTAAATGGGTCTCTCCGCTTGTGGTGGTAACAAAAAAGAATGGGAAATGGAGAATCTGTGTGGACTACAGAGAGCTAAATAAAACAACACAAAAAGACCACTTCCCTCCCATTAATCGACCAAGTATTAGACACTTTGGAAGGAAAGAAATTCTTTTCTTTCCTGGATGGCTTCAGTGGATACAATTAGATTCAGATTGCCCCTGAAGACCAAGAGAAAACTACTTTTACTTGTCCTTGGGGAACATTTGCCTACCGAGTTTTACCTTTTAGATTATGCAATGATCTTGCCACATTCCAAAGGGCTATCCTTAGAATTTTTGTAGATTTAATAAATAAAGGACTTGAAGTATACATGGATGACTTTACACCATACTGAGATGATTTCGATCCAGCACTGGATACACTAGAAAAATTCCTACAACACTGCATTGCTACCAGGCTTTGTTTAAGCCATGAAAAATGTTATATGATGATGATGGAAGGACTTATCCTAGGACACTATATTTCAGTAGTTGGCATTCAGGTAGACCCAGCCAAAATCCAAATACTTTTGCTTATTCCCACTCCTACCACTCAAACAGAGGTACGCAGTTTTGTTGGATTTTCTGGTTACTACAGGAGGTTTATAGAACATTATTCGCATATTTCTGCACCTTTGTATGCACTAACTGGTAACGTTGATTTTCTTTGGACAGAAAAATGTGAACGTTCTTTCAAGGATCTGAAGAAGCTCGTGTCCATAGCCCCAGTCCTTCGAGGACCAACTTGGGATTTGCCATTCCAGATATCATCTGATGCCTTAGATACAACCATTGGAGCGGTCCTTGGGTAGGAAGAGGATAAAAAACCATATGCAATTTATTACATCTGCAAAAGTTTATCCCCTGCTGAATTAAACTAGACTGTTATTGAAAAATAATTTCTAGCTATAATACATGCTGTCAATAAGTTCAGACATTACATTACTGGATAGCCTGTTATCTTGTACACAGATCATTCTGCCATAAAATATTTAGCAAACAAGCCTATCACAAATGGCAGAATAACTAGA
>APFE030324521.1:100745-111606 GCA_000404065.3 Pinus taeda | reverse complement strand
TGGCAGAATAACTAGATGGCTGATTTTATTGCAGGAATTTGATATTACAATCAAGGATCGACCTGGAAAAGAAAATCCAGTAGCCGATTTTCTCTCAAGAATGCCAAAGCCAATTGATGCAGCAGTAGTTGAAGATCAATTTCCAGATGAGCATCTGTTTGTTGTGGCTGTTCAAACACCCTGGTATGCTGATGTTGCCAATTACCTAGCAGTAGGTAAACTACCAAAGCATCTAACCCCTAATGAGCGGAAACAGATTACTCGATTTTCTTGGATTGGGGGTGATGTAGGAGCATCAAGGGCATTTCTTATTTGTAAATATGTTAGAAAAGGGGGTGTGACAATTTGTAATATTTTATTAATTAATTTGTTATTTTTAATAAAATAGGAGATAATTATGAAAAGAGAGGATTATGTAAATATTCTTTTATTAATTAAAAGGATATGAGAGAAATAGATTAGGAGCCAAATTTGGGATTAGGAATACTATGTATGGGACTTTGTTGAGTCCACACCTAAAATATAGATTTAGTTGAGGATTGGGTGGAGAGACTTTTGGAGTGAATTAAATGCATTATTTGTGTATAAATAGGAGTGGGTTTTGTGAGAAAAATAGACTTGAATAGTTGGAGAGTGAGAGTGATTGAGAGCAGGCTTGAACAACCAAGGCTGTAAGCCTCTGGCAAATTGTAAGGGCCATGAACGTTGAATATTTGGCCAAGAAGAAAAGTTTGTAAGTACGTTCATTTTTATGAAAGTGTGATTTTCAGTTATGCACCTTAATTTGGTCAATTCATATATTGGTCAATTACTGTGTTAAGAGTGAATTTGCTAGAAATTGCTGGTTAATTAGTGCATCTATTCCTGTGGAATAATAATGGTGGGCGCATGGATTAAATATGGAAACATTGTGATCATAAGTGTCACATAAGAATAGATAACTGCAAACATTAGTCGATGAACAAGGCAGTGCTGCAATCGATCTTCAGATATTGGATATCTGGCATCACAGTTATAAACCCATAGAATACTGTGAATTGGGTATTTGATTAATAAAGGTTAACCCTCTGTTTGCTAGAAGGTTAAAATCGATTAGCTGGATTTTAGATCTGAATGGATTATGGCATGATTGTATGAAGGGCGCAGACTTTTAACTCAGTCCAGTATAAGAACGTAGTTTTCAGAATGAACACTGCTTTCAGGATTGAGTAGTATGTGATTGTATAGAAATCGATTGGCAGTTTTAAAAGTGTATAAGTCTGTTGGATACAATCTATTATTAAATGCCAAATTCATTGTGAATCGATCCCCATGATTGAAGATCTTAGCGCTGAATGTATTGATTGAAACAGTTCGAAGTTATTGAGTGATCGGTTTGTGTACAAGACGTAGAGTCAAACGAAGCTCAATTAGACTTGGAAAGTCGACTTCATAGTGGGCATAATTGTTTAATGGAATTTGGATTGAACTGTTTGAAATCGTGTTTGAATTAAAACTACAGGTTCAAATCCTAATTGATGAAAAGCAGTTGGATGAAATTGTTTAAATCCAACGCAGAGTTGTATATATATCTTGCATAAAACCTACTGAGGAGTAGTCTAAAACGCAGAGCTTATGAAGCACAAAACTAAACTATGTGTGTTAATTGATTGTAATTGCAATAAAGGGTTGTTGCTCTATCAATGGAATTCAGATCCGCAATCACATGTATAAATGATGTATGTGGAATCACATGTATAAATGATGATATATTGCAGGAGTTGAATAGAGTAAGATCAAATGAAAGCGTTAGCTAGACTTGAACATGCGTAATTCAAAAGGTCGATTCCAAGAAAGCGCAGTCCAGAAGCTGAAGGCGGTCCAGAGGTTGATATATTGCCGAAATTCAAACGCGTAAGATATGTTGGTGTTTGCATAAAGATGATATATGGTCGTATTAAATTGCCATACTCAGTCTTCACAAATGGGTGCATTTGTTTATGGAGATTGTTTGAAAATCCATATTGAAAAACCATATATGCAGGTTGGCTGATTTGAAAACTTCGAACAGTTTGTTGTTTGAGATTAGTGGGCAAACATATGAGAATTAAGCATTGGGTAAGGGCGCACTCTTTAATCGAATCCGGCCATAATGAATGTGAATCATTTGGGATTGTTTATGGGAATGTCCGAATGTTTGATGAAGGGTTTTACATCCTATGTTTGGTAAGTTGAATGAGAAAAAACACATTTGTTTGGTGACTTTTTCTGATCTTAAAAGACCCATGTACAAGATTTGAATTTTGGATTGAATGATATTTATTTGGTATGAAAGCGTGTAAATTTCGATTGGAAAATGCAGATTGTAGTTTTGAAATGATGTGTATAAAAACATGTGAATGTTGGTGATTAAAGAATGAGGGAATTAAGACATGGGTATGGTTTAAGGAAGCATTCACAATTTTGATGCTTTAGACATATTCACTGTGATATGGTGAAAGATAGTTTCCACAATTGGGAAATATATGAAATTTCCCTGTCTTGGAATGTTAATTGGGCAGTGATTACAAAGCATTTGTATATGCGCAGAAATTATTGAAGATTCTGGGGTTTGTAGGCTAGCCCTGCATCATTTTTGGTATCAGAGCTTGGCACTGTTGAAATTGAAGGTGTTTGTTTTTTTTTTCTGAATGAGGACAAAAAGTTTTGTTGAAAAATAAAGTGTGTTTCTTTGAATGTGTGATGAATGACTGAAAGGAAGATCAGATTTCTAAATCTGATATGCAAACTACACAAGTGAACAGGATTGCAGAAACGAAGGGAGGACAAGATCATGCAAGATCTTAAAGGTGAGATGATTTCCTGATTTGAAATTTATGAATTGAAGTTTATGGTTGCAGGGAAGATAATGGCAGTGAACTTGGCATTCAGCTAAAAGCTGGATAAAGAGGACAATTGCAGTGCCCTGAAGAAGAAGGTGAGTTGAAGAGATAACCTGGAGAGAGCAGAGAGAGTGCTCAAGGGTTCCAGAGGCAGTGAACCAAGTACTTACCAAAAGACTGAGTGAGGAGAGCTTGGTGAGGTAAGTGGCAGCAGAAGAGATTGTTGTCATAGAGGTTAGTGCAACTCATGGTGAGTGAGAAACTCATGGTGAAGATGATCATGGAGGATCAGAGAAGAGGTTCAGAGGAATGCCACATAGGTGAGATGACTGATGAGGTCCGAGAAAGAGAGATTGCAGTAATAAAGGTACAATTATAGGTACTGGAAGAATGGCTGCAAGAGCAGGAAAACCAGAATAGAAAATGGATCTTTCCACTGAAGGGAAAGAGAGTGATTTGGCGACAATTGCAGGTGAAGTTGAGGAAAAGTGTGATTGCCTTATTGAAGAAAGGACTTAGAGTTCTTGAGCCAGAGTTGGAATTTGAAAATTCCAAACACAAATCTGTTCAGAAGGAAGTATTGGAGGAAGTAGTCGAGACTGAAAAGTCTTGTAGTTCTAAAACTAATGAGTTGTGTATGTTTGCAGGTACAGTACAGGGAGATGAACAAGCTTTAGAGTTTTTTCAAGAAGATTTGAATCTAAAGACTGTTCAGATCAATGCTGAGATAGCAAGATCTTAGGAGGAAATGAAGACAGAGGAGGCAGAAAATGATAAGTACTTTGAAAAAGAAAGCAGTGATGCTTTTGTTGTTACAGTACAAGAGAAAATTCTTGTGGATGTTGAAGAAGAGAATCAGTCTGAAGCGCAGATAGGGAAAGTAACAATTGATACTGTTGAACATTTTGATATGCAAACTGAAAGTTTATGTATCACTGCAAGTGATGATGATATGCTTCAACATTGCTACAGAGAAATTGCATTGTTGGAATACTTGTTGATAAATTCAGAGTATGATAGAAAGATTGCAGCAGATGAAAGAGTTCAATACAGTGAACGAGAGCAGAAAGACATCTTGGAGATAGATGGTAAGAAGGCGAGACTAGCTGACAGTCTCATGGTGAATGTGAATCAGCATACTGATGTGCTGACAGAGAAGTTGGGAAGAAACTCAGAGCAGCATACTGAAGTGTTGCCAGAGAAAGCTGAGGAGAAAGCCAGTGAAGATTTTCTGAACCTTGAAGAAGATTTAGAATTGCAGATGACTAAATCAACAAGTAAGACCATTGGGTCTGGTGATTTTAATGCTGAAAATTTGATTGTGTTTACAAGTGATATAAAAGATAGTTCATCACTTGGAATTGTCTCGAGAGAAGAAGAACTGTTGCGGGTAGAAGATGAGACAGTCATGTCTCATAAACATAGGCTTGTTACCATGGGTGACAAGAAAGAGTTGGCATGTTTGTATAGCAAAGAGAAGACTGGTGTGCGAAATTTTGGAGCTGCTGCAATGTTATAAGATGAGGCTACAATGTTTGAAGAACTTGATTTGATTGATAGAATCAATCAAGATGATGGTGGACAATTACTGAAGATTGTCAAAGGGGAAGATGGAAGTTATGTTGGAGTTAATTTGCAGCATGTTGATGAAATGTTGAAATGTTTTCTGGAGACGTTTGAACCAGAGAAAGAAGTTACAGATGAAATTGCAGGTGATGAGCAAAGGAATGTTGTAGAGGGACAGGAAGTTTGGGAGGTAGCAACATCCATAGTGACAGCCAGAGCAACATATGGGATGACATTTATGGTAACAGCTGAGACAAAATTGATAGCAGCAGAAGAGGCACTGAAGCCTTATGGTTTTTATTCTAACAATTGTTTTGTAAGTATAGGTTTTATAGAAGATGTTGGAGAAAGTCTATTAGACAGAGAAATTGAAATGATGAGGCAGATGATGATGAAAGAATCCCGGAAGAGGCCAGCAACAGTGAAACAAAGGAGAAGCAGCAAAAGGAAGACAGTAGAAGATTGTAAGAGCACAGCTAGTAGAGCGATGCAACATAAAGTGTGGAAACCTGGAGAAGAACATCAGAAAGAAGCAACGACAAGTGGAAAGTTGTAGTACAAGATATGGGATCCAAGCATACATAGATTCGAACACATGATCAGGAGATCATGATTATTTTAATGTTGGGAGTCTGATGCAGGAGCATCAAGGGCAATTTTTATTTGTAAATATGTTAGAAAAGGGGGTGTGACAAATTGTAATATTTTATTAATTAATTTGTTATTTTTAATAAAATAGGAGATAATTATGAAAAGAGAGGATTATGTAAATATTATTTTATTAATTAAAAGCATATGAGAGAAATAGATTAGGAGCCAAATCTAGGATTAGGAATACTATGTATGGGACTTTGTTGAGTCCACACCTAAAATACAGATTTAGTTGAGGATTGGGTGGAGAGACTTTTGGAGTGAATTAAATGCATTATTTGTGTATAAATAGGAGTGGGTTTTGTGAAAAAAATAGACTTGAATGGTTGGAGAGTGAGAGTGATTGAGAGCAGGCTTGAACAGCCAAGGCTGTAAGCCTCTGGAAAATTGTAAGGGCCATGAATGTTGAATATTTGGCCAAGAAGAAAAGTTTGCAAGTATGTTCATTTTTATGAAAGTGTGATTTTGAGTTATGTGCCTTAATTTGGTCAATTCATGTATGGGTCAATTACTGTGTTAAGAGTGAATTTGCTAGAAATTGCTGGTTAATTAGTGCATCTATTCCTATGGAATAATAATGGTGGGCACATGGATTCAATATGGAAACATTGTGATCATAAGTGTCACATAAGAATAGATAACTGCAAACATTAGTCGATGAACAAGGCAACGCTGAAATCGACCTTCAGATATTGGATATCTGGCATCACAGTTATAAACCCATAGAATACTATGAATTGGGTATTTGATTAATAAAGGTTAACCCTCTATTTGCTAGAATGTTAAAATCGATTAGTTGGATTTTAGATCTGAATGGATTATGGCATGATTGTATGAAGGGCGTAGACTTTTAACTCAGTCCAGTATAAGAACGTAGTTTTCAGAATGAACACAGCTTTCAGGATTGAGTAGTATGTGATTGTATAGAAATCGATTGGCAGTTTTAAAAGTGTATAAGTCTGTTGGCTAAAATCTATTATTAAATGCTAGATTCATTGTGAATCGATCCCCATGATTGAAGATCTTAGTGCTGAATGTATTGATTAAAACAATTCAAAGTTATTCAGTGATCGGTTTGTGTAAAAGACGTAGAGTCAAACGGAGCTCAATTAGACTTGGAAAGTCGACTTCATAATGGGCGGAATTGTTTAATGGAATTTGGACTGAACTGTTTGAAATCGTGTTTGAATTAAAACTGTAGGTTCAAATTCTGATTGATGAAAAGCTGTTGGATGAAATTGTTTAAATCCAACGCAGAGTTGTAAATATATATTGCACAAAGCCGACTGAGGAGTAGTCTGAAACGCAGAGCTTATGAAGCACAGAACTAAACTCTGTGTGTTAATTGATTGTAATTGCAATAAAGGGTTGTTGCTCTATCGATGGAATTCAGATCCACAATCACATGTATAAATGATGTAATGTGGAATCACATGTATAAATGATGATATATTGTAGGAGTTGAACAGAGTAAGATCGAATGAAAGCGTTAGCTAGACTTGAAAATGCGTAATTCAAAAGGTTGATTCCAAGAAAGTGCAGTCCAGAATTTGAAGGCGGTCTAGAGGTTGATATATTACCGAAATTCGAACGGGTAAGATATGTTGGTGTTTGCATAAAGATGATATATGATCGTATTAAATTGCCAGACTCAGTCTTCACAAATGGGTGCATTTGTTTATGGAGATTGTTTGAAAATCCGTATTGAAAAACCATATATGCAGGTTGGCTGATTTGAAAACTTCGAATAGTTTGTTGTTTGAGATTAGTGGGCAAACATATGAGAATTAAGCATTGGGTAAGGGCGCACTCTTTAATTGAATCCGGCCATAATGAATGTGAATCATTTGGGATTGTTTATGGGAATGTCCGAATGTTTGATAAAGGGTTTTACATCCTATGTTTGGTAAGTTGAATGAGAAAAAGCACATTTGTTTGGTGACTTTTTCTGATCTTAAAAGACCCATGTACAAGATTTGAATTTGGGATTGAATGATATTTATTTGGTACGAAAGCGTGTAAATTTGGATTGGAAAATGTAGATTGTAGTTTTGAAATGATGTGTATAAACACATGTGAATGTTGGTGATTAAAGAATGAGGGAATTAAGACATGGGTATGGTTTAAGGAAGCATTCACAATTTTGATGCTTTAGACATATTCACTGTGATATGGTGAAAGATAGCTTCCGCAATTGGGAAATATATGAAATTGCCCTGTCTTGGAATGTTAATTGGGCAGTGATTGCAAAGCATTTGTATATGCGCAGAAATTATTGAAGATTTTGGGGTTTGCAGGCTAGCCCTGCATCAAGGGGCTATTTTTTTCACACAGGGGCAGACATGCATATCAGGAGATGCGTTCGAGAAGATGAAATCTTTAACATTTTAAAAGCCTGCCATGACGAACCCTGTGGTGGACATTTCGCCGATCGCAGAACTGGACATAAAGTGCTGCAAACAGGGTATTATTGGCCCACGATTTTCAAAGATGCAAAGAAATTTGTCCAAGCCTGTGATAGTTGCCAGAGAGTAGGACGCCCTGGTCAGTCTGATGAGATGCCTCTGAAACCACATCTAGTCATCGAACCATTCGAGCGATAGGCTCTTGATTTTGTTGGACCAATTGAACCATCATCAAACTAGAAAACATATATTTTGGTGGCAACAGAATATGTCACCAAGTGGGTTGAAGCAGAGGCATTGCCAAGAGCTACAGAGGACTCTGTCATACAGTTCCTGTTCCATCTATTTGTACGTTATGGCCTTCCAAGAGAGATAATTATAGACAGTGGACCACAGTTTGCTGGGAACAGAATAGCTGCAACACTCAACAACTATCATGTCTAGCATAAAATCACTACTCCATACCACCCACAGGAAAATGGGCTGGTAGAAAGCAACAATAAAATAATAGAAGCAATCCTAACGAAAACCATTGCGTCACATAGACGTGATTGGGCTGCCAAACTACCTGAAGCACTGTGGGCTTATAGAACAACATGGAGAAGTACCACTGGTTACTCACCTTATCAAATAGTGTTTGGAAAACAACCCATTTTCCCCATAGAATCCGAAATCCAAACATTATGAACAACACAGGAAGTTGGCTTAGATCTAACCGAGGCACAGATTAATCGATTACAACAGATCAATGAGCTGGATGAAATTAGGCTCTCTGCACTTCAAAACACTACCCTGATCCAGCAACAGCGAGCTAAATGGCATGATGCTCTCATTAAAAATAAAGTCTTCCACAAAGGTGACTAGGATCTTTTGTACGACTCCAGGTTTCAGGACTTCCCCGGGAAACTCCAGACTCGTTGGTTGGGACCATACGAAATCCAGAAGGTACATGACAATGGTACCCTTACTCTAATCACTATTGACGGTTCTGGATATGCCTTCAAGGCAAATGGCCACCGAGTTCGTCTTTATTGCAAAGCACTCACTTAGGAGTCCTTTTTCCAGCAGCTACGCCGAGACTCTGATATGGAGATTTTGGGGGAGGAAGAGAAGTCTTCCTCACCTGTAATTCATTAAGGAATTTATTTCTTTTTATAGTTTGTACATAATTTCTTTTCTTTTGCTGAATCATTTTTGTACATACTTTTGAATTAACGTTTTTCTGTTACTATTTTTGCTGTTCCTTTTTTTCAAAAGAACAACATTTTCTTCTAGCTGTTCCTTTTTCAAAAGAACAACCCCCTTTGGATCAGCCATCATTTTGCTGTAATTTTGTTCTTTTTCTTTATTTCTGTGTTCTGTTGTTCCTTTTCCAAAGGAACAACGTTTTTTGATATCTGTTGTTCCTTTTCTAAAGGAACGGCATGTGTGTGTTCTGCTGTTCCTTTTCCAAAGGAACAACATATTCAATTTCTATTGTTGCTTTTCCAAAGGAATGGCATTTGTGTGTTCTGCTGTTCCTTTTCCAAAGGAACAACATTTTCGATTTCTACTGTTCCTTTTCCAAAGGAACAACATTTGTGTGTTCTGCTGTTCCTTTTCCAAAGGAACAACATTTTCGATTTCTGTTGTTCCTTTTCCAAAGGAACGACAGTTGTTTGCTTTGCTGTTCCTTTTCCAAAGGAACAACATTTTTTGATTTCTACTGTTCCTTTTCCAAAGGAACGAAATTTGTGTGTTTTGTTGTTCCTTTTCCAAAGGAACAACATTTTTGATTTCTGTTGTTCCTTTTCCAAAGGAACAACATTTTCGATTTCTGCTGTTCCTTTTCCAAAGGAACAAAATTTTTTATTTCTGTTGTTCCTTTTCCAAAGGAACGACATTTGTGTGTTTTGTTGTTCCTTTTCCAAAGGAACAACATTTTCAATTTCCTTTTCCAAAGGAATGGCATTGGTGTGTTTTGTTGTTCCTTTTCCAAAGGAACAACGTTTTTTATTTCTGTTGTTCCTTTTCCAAAGGAACGACATCTATGTGTTCTGTTGTTCCTTTTCTAAAGGAACATCGTTTTCCATCCTTGATGTTCCTTTTTCAAAGGAATGGTATTTGCATTTTCTGTTGTTCCTTTTCCAAAGGAACAACATTTGTGGTCTTTTGTTGTTCCTTTTTCCAAAAGGAACACCACTTGCATTCTTTCGCTCTCCCTTTGAAATAACTTGTTCCTTTTGTTGTTCTAAATTAAGGATGCTTATTGTTCCTATTCTTTCAAGTCTTTTAGAATACAACTATGCACTTATGCAATGGATACAAAATCACAACATACTGAAATCAGTGAATCATAAAATCGCTATCTTTATAAGAAATTTCTCTGAATTGGTAAGAGGATAGAAGAAAGGGCACGCTTATTCGTTATCTTTTGTTGTCATTGTTCTACTAATTCTGCTCTGATTGGTTATCTTTATCATGTTGGTCCCTTTTATTCCTCTTTGATTATTATTCAGGAATAAGAGCAAAGGGTTTATGTCTTCCTATTGGGATGTTAAGACTTCTTCCACCATTCCTACTCTTAAGGAGTGCTGAACCACCCTTTGTGTATAAATAGGGAAAGTACTTTATGAAAAAGAAAAAAAGAGCAAACATGACTTATAAGTTGTCAAATATAGGATAGGGGGTCTCATCAAGAGCCAACCTACCATGATCATAAGGATGAAAGCGAAGTGGCATTCCCACTATGGCCACCACACCAAGGATATGGTCCAAAAGGTATATCAAATAAAGAACCCTTGGAACAAGAGGTCTCATCATAAGCCGGCTTACCCACCATTCGCTCCTTCCTCATGAATGGAATTATGCCTAACTGGTCACCAAGCCAGCATAATGGCCTACATTTTCACATCACACAACATTTCCTAAGCATACACAAAGGATCATGGTTCTATGGGTGAAATAAACAACTCTGCCAAGGTTATGGACACCTGTCGGCAGCAGAGCAATGTTAATGGTATTGAAGTCACATTATTTACACCAATAGGTAAGTTATTAGCACCCTTCTATTTCTTATGCCTTAGTAATCAATTATATATTATTTCCCAAACCATACAACACATGAATATATATTATCACCAATCATGACAAAACAATTGACAATGACCGCATGAGACTCTCTATCCATGGCAGATGTCCTATCCCCAACCTCGTATCATATCACCGCAGTCTCTTATGTATTAAACGACACAACTCTATGCCTCGATTTCGGTAATTTGCTACTTTTGTAAACATGGCATATTGCCATACGCTGTTCCTTAAGAACTCTGTTTTAGAGCGGGCGCTGCTCCTTTATTTGACGGCTGGGACAACCTATCACATTGCGAGGGGGGGGGG
>APFE030324521.1:41757-95095 GCA_000404065.3 Pinus taeda | reverse complement strand
TCTCCTCTCATCTATTTTCATAAAAGGAATCAATAGTAGACTTTGATTGTTTGTTTCTAAGATAGCCACCCATCTTAGTGGGAATAACAGCATCCGTGTGGACACTATTCCCAAATAACATGGATTACTAAAGAAGGTATGTTTTTGATGATTATTTCAGCGTCTTTTCATTAGAACTTACAAACCTTTTTGCATCATGAACTCGGAAAGCGATAAATAATTGTAATAAAACATGTGAGATTAATATGAAAGATGAAAACACTGACAATTTTCATTTCCTTATGCAGGAAGTAGGAAAAACGAGAATTTTCCATTCCAAAGGAAAGGACAAGGACGGGTTAACCACTGTCCCTTTGACGGGAGACCGTATGCAAACAAGGAAAAGCAAATCAAAGCGAATCAGCCCTGGAAAGGAAGTGGAGATATCGGCTCGGGACATGAAAGAAAAGAAATGACTGAGGACTAACGGTTCGGCGAATCCCTCAAGATCCTTGATCCTGAGGGATCGTTGTTTTATCTATTTCTGCACTTAGATATTTCCGCCTTCACCCTTATAAAAGGGGCAGCACTGTTAGCTTGAGGAGAGAGTTAGATGTTGTTATGTTTATGTAATTTCCTTTAAGATCAAAACTTTGATCATCGAGTCTCGTTAAGAACTGCTCTATTGTAATTTCACTTTATGAATTAATACAAACTTGGTTACTATTTCATCTTTGGGTCTGGAATAACTTCAAGCGGTGTACCCCTGGAGGCTAAGGGCTCGGCCCTGGAGGAACACTTGCTCTTGTACCATTACGTTTGGTTTTTGCGTGGTTTGCTTATCGACGTTATTTGGTAATCTGATGTGTTTTGTAAGTTTACATCACATGCTCTGTTATGTTTAATTTATAAAGGTTTCTAAAGACAGAACTATTGTATCGACTCTACATCATATTACTGTTCTTTTAGGTGTTGATATAATACTGATAGTCTTTACATAATACTGTTGCTGTTCCATTACAGAGCCTTTGTGCTGTGCACTTGTTCATTAACATTACAGAATTCATCTTGGAAGTTATGTTCTTTGCGATTTTTGGATTTATAAACAATTATATTCTTTTTTGAAATGTAGTCGCACTCTTTCTAACTGAGGTGATACCTGGATCAGATTACTGTTCAAGTGTGCTGTGTGTATATATGGTTTTCAAGCGTTGTTCCATAATTCATCAGTAATCAGTGTTGTTCCATTTGTGTGTGTTATTCAATCCACCCTTAAGAGTGAAGGATTGCCGTTGATCCCTGTAGAACACGGTTGTTGCATTTATTCTTGAAGACTAAGGTGTTGTTGCTTATTGAATTCAGTTGCTGTCACATTCTTAATTGTTGTTCCATTTCCTATTATTTGCGTTATTGATTGCTTTGGTGTGCAGAACGATCTGAAACTGTAGTGGGCATTTCCATTTGCTGTCTAGTCCCCAGATTGATGATCTGTTCCTTGAGTACTTTTGGTTTCATCAATTTCCAAAGGGATGAGTTGTTGTTACTGGACCCTTGACTGATACATTTCTTATTTTTCCAAATGAATGATTTAGGCTTCAAGGTCTTTTGCTGTAAGTAGATCTCATTTTGAGCATCCGTTTACTCTTGTGTTTTGAGCACTATACTACATCTTTCATAACATTACTCTTGAGTAAATAGCTGCCTCAGACTGAGTACACTCTTGAAATAAAAAGTTGTCCCTAGGTTGACAATTAATGTGAGGTAATTAGGAGTTAAAAGGACACCCTTTTATCGCTCCACAAGGCTCTGGAGCAAAGTTGCACATGGGGCAAGCTCCCTAAAAAATGAACCTACTAATGACAGACATCCTTATAATACGACTGGCACGAGTAGGTTTACATGAAGTTCAAGCTCGTTAAAAAATAAACCTAGCAATGAGCATATGTTCCCCCAGAGTTTAAGCTCATTAAAAAATGAACCCACCTTTCAGTAGATAACCTTTGTGATCGCATTGCTATTAGCTTTTGAGCCTTGGTCATGTTCTTACCATCACCTCCACTTTTTAGCCCATCATACACTTGCACTTGATTGTTTACCCCTTTTGAGGAACAGTTGCGAAGAGTGATTTTGTTAGCCACCTTCTTTACACTATCGTGATTGAAAAGTTCCAAACCTCACCTGGAACCAGCTGCTAGCCGAAAATATCACTCGTTCCTCGAAAACAAGTTTCTTTTAAGCTCTTTTTAGACTCGTAAAATATAAAAAGATTGCCGAGCAATTGGCCTCTCCAGCTCGTTAAAGTGATTGGAAGTGCAATCCCTCCTCTATATTTTAATATTTTTGGACCTGAGGGATCATTAAAAAAAAAGATCGAGAGCTTGTCTTTTTCAGCTCGCTAAAGTGATCGGAAAAGTCATCCCTTTCGTATTATTTTACAATTTTTCAGACTTAAGGGATTATGTTATGAAAAAGGACTACTGGAGTTTCCTTTCCGTGTCTTTTCAGACTCTCTAAAACTGAAAAGGACCGAGTTATATTTGTTGTTAAACTCGTTAAAACAATAGCGACAAACTTGTCCATTACAGACAAGAGTGAGTTTCACTGTCACTAGGCTCGCTAAAACATAGTGAGAGGTTTGCCCAAAGAAAAAATTATAGAACAAGCATATGTTATCCTCCTCAAGCTTGAAAAAAATAAAGAGGTACTGGTCAGCAATGAATGGGGAAAAATTGGGAAGAAAATTTGAAGAACTTTATTGGTAGCAGGTTGCTCTTGAACATGACACTTTCCTTCTTCACCATGTTGGGTTGGGTTGTTCTTTTCACTGGTCTTCACCATTGGTCCTCCGCCATCCATTTTTGGGGTTAATGCTACCAATCCATTTCAGTGTCGCTGATATTTTCAAGAGAAGTCATTCAGAGAATTCACCTGTGTCTCACCCGCTGCAATACCTTCATGCTTCATTCCTTCATGATCGCCACCCTGAACCTTGTATCGTTAGATTGTTTTCATCTCCAAAATCATTTGCTTCGTTTCGTGTCGTTGATGTGGGATTCGTTAAGGCCCTCCTACAATGGGTCACTTCTTGTCGGCATCAGCTCATTATCCAAGAAGTTGACTTAGGAACAACCCTTTCAGTACTTTGAAGCTTGCATGCCTCAATGGCAAGTTTCTCACTTTCGGCGACAGGTTTGCATCAATGGCCTTCAACCGAGAGATTTTACGTGTTGTTGGATGCCAAGTCCCTTTTCACAACATGAATTGTACTGTAGTACCTTGAGGGTCATTGTCATTATTAGTGATTCCTCTCGCGCCTATTAACAACTTACATCATGGGTTGGTAATCAGGCAATGTCCTTCTGTGTTAGAAAAAAGAACATTTTCACATGGATTGACTTGTACTCAGAGTGAAGATTGAACAAGTTTTGAAGACCCGGGATCTAGTTTCATGCATCCGGGATGCGATATATTCAGGAATATAAAGACATCAAGTGTACATCATTGCTGAACAGATGATCATCCAAATCAAAGGATGATGAGTCCATATCATTAGTCTATCACACAGACAATTGTCTGTCCTATGTACATGAAAATGAATTTATAAAGCTGAGCATGGGAATGCTCGCCTCAGCTAGATCATGAAAAAATGTTGTCAAAATAATGTATTATATTGTATCTTATTACAGGTTGCCTCCCAGCTCGGAAAAAATTCGGATCCTCATAGTAAAGCATTTCACCCGACATCAGAAAGATTAAAGACCTCATGCTTTAAGGGGCAACTATTATAGACATTTTTGGGCACTTCAACCCCAATCATAAATTTCCATAAACTGAGGGGTCCTAAGTCCCTAAAAGTGTTGCTTCACTGCCTAAAGGAACAAGGTCAACTGATTACATCATCTCCCAGAAGTTCTCCACTGAAAACTGCTCATAAATGGTCAAAACTGGACCATACTGAAAACCTAGTGCAGAGGGTGCGATGCATATCACCTTCCCAGTGTACAAGGTGTGATGCATACTGAATTGCTCCTCTGTGGGGCGCGATGGTCGGGAATGGACAAATGGCAGTGACAAAATGCGAGGTGGAAGATCATGGAATCTTCCAAAAGCTTCCCCTCTGACACTTGCCTCTCTATTTTCGACCAAGGATGAGTAATAGATCATCATTCTCCAAGTGGAAGCAAGAACTATCAGAGAGAGGAAACTAATCCAGATCCCAGAAGATGACTCACCTCCCTATAATCATCTATATATGGATGCCTCATCACAGAGATCCAGAGGCTGGAATTTTGTATCTTATAGAGAAGTGTTGTTGGTTTTCTGGTGTACATTCATAGTGTTGGGTGATCTAAGCTTTGCTTGAGGTGAAGAAGGGCTTCCTAGCTGAAGGATGATGTTGGGTCGGAACATATGGTTATAATCCTCTTGCTACTTTTCATATTAATAAATCTATTCTTGTTTGCTTCCATATTCTTGTGTACTTGTTTATATATGCATTTATATGGTTAACACACATCTGATCCTGGGTTATTTATGAATATAGATCTTTGTTTCTTTGATAGTAGTATGTTGCTGTGATTCCATAGGTTCTTTTTGAAGCTGGACAGGTGAAGAAGAAGCGGCGAAGCTCTATCAAGAGGGAGAGGAAATCAAGCGCAAGACTCAGGTTGGCCTTCTTGGTTCTCCTCTTGTCTATTTTCATAAAAGAAAACAATAGTAGACTTTAATTGTTTGTTTCTAAGATAGCCACCCATCTTAGTGGGAATAGCAGCATCCGAGTGGACACTATTCCTGGTAACAGGTAAGTCAAAATATTATGACAATGTTAACTATAATTTGATCATACACTATTGATGTATTGCATGGAATAGATAATATACTATCAATGCACTAACTAAGAATTGAAAACAAATGAATTTATTATTTCTACAATAGCACCTCCTGTGATTCTCTAATAAAGAACCTAGCCTACATGGAAAAAGCTTCCTAGAATAGAGTACCTCTTACCTAGAAGTGTGTCCCCTGCTCAAAATATAGAACCATCTCTACTGTGCACTTTTCTTAAAGATAAATCTGTGCATAAAATAGAATTAAGAAAAACACCTAAATTAAGAAAAGTGAGCAGCTAAGTCAAGCTATAAAAGCATACTAAATATGGCTCTATCTAATTTTAGGAAACACTAAACAAACAGCTTTCATACAAAAACCAAAAGATGCCGAAAATCAATGCACATCTTTCATTGCTGCTACAACCTCATAGGAAAACTATAATCTACAACATGTATCCCAAGGCTGCATGCATCTACTAAAGGTGCAGACCGAAAGGATCTACTGAGATGAAGTATTGTTGAAGGAGAAACACCATCAAAACAACAGATAGAGTCTAATGTGCATTCGACCTATCTGCACATAGGCCAAGGTTGCTACTGGGTACACTTCTCCCCTAAATCGAAATTGCAGTGTATTTCTGCTCTACTAAAGGAGAAACACCTTCAGAGAAACATGGATAAAACTATAACATATATTGTCATTGTGGTATCGGTTGTAAAAGCACTCATTAATATAGGTAGGAACTTCAATAATTGAAAAACCAAAAGGTGAGCTACATAAATCATTTGAAATGATAGATTTGGGCACACTTTATTATTTTTTAGGAGTGTTAGTATAGAAAATGCAATGTAGCTTGTTGCATATTTATGTCATAGACCAAGGATGTGAATAAATACATAAAATATTAAATAGCATCGTACAAGTCAATTCTAGGTTCTTTCGAAACAAGAATGGTGTTATCCTTGTGCAGATTCTAATATATTGGGTATAGATTTAAATAAGAAATTTATAGTCATGGGGTTGTAATTGTCTTACTATTCATGGCAAGTCCCAAAGTTGTTCACTAGAAAGAAGTAGAATGAGTCGCCAGGTTTATGAATGGGAACACCCTATTCATAGATAGATAACTTCTAATTATCCTAGCATATTATTTCTCCTATTCTTGTATGTATGTGCTTTGAAAAGTTAACCACCTCCAAAGACTCAATAACAACTCTAGTAAAGTTTATAGGTGTGAAGCACTTCTGAGAAACCCATCACTTAATGATAATAGAGCAAGGAATATGTCGAAGGATTCAATCTTGCACTCAGCCATAAAAAAGAAGTTGGGGTATCCATGATCTTTCCAACAAACCAACTCCAACCATAATGTGAAAGCCAGGTTAACTGTGAAACCTTTTCCCAATTTGTAGTATTGTTTCCTCTTGAATTCCAACAGGTATCTTGCTGCTTAGATCCACAAAACTTGTCCCAGGTAAACTTTGCATGATACAATTGTGATGTGCAAGCTTGACACACACTCTAGTTTCCCTCTAAAAGAAGTTAAGTCAAAACATTATGACATGCTTAACTGTAATTTGATCATACACTATTGAGGTATTATATGGAATAAACAATATACTATCAATGCACTAATGAAGAACTCAAAATAAACTAATTTCTTATTTCTACAATAGTGCCACTCTTAGGATTATCCAAGGAGCCACTAATTTATACACATTTGGAATCTTTACTTGGTCAGCAGAAAGATTAAGCAATGGTAGTGATCACTCTTTGCCTCCCATGGAAGGTCTATACAGAGTCAACAATAAATTGATTTAAAAGTGAGGTATATGCCTGATAAATAGGAGTCTGACTCTTCAACTCTAATTTAGTGGCAAGGAAATATTCAACTGTAAATGGTTGATCTTCTACAATGTAAATTTTTAGATAAATGGCTAGTGTAAATCTATCCATTATCCACATATCCCAAAAAACCATGTACGTCTAGACTCTGGTTGTGTGTAAGAGAGTGGAGATCATATAAATAATCCATTATCAAAAGAAAAAGTTAAAGCACAACATTCTATGGATATTTTTTTTTAAAATTTGATTACATACCTTAGAAAGTTTGAAAGGACATAACTGAAGCTTCCCTCTCCTTCCAAACTTCATTAAATATGCCCCTTTTCCAATGCAGATGTGGCCTACAGAATCACAATCAGCAAATAGAATATGAAAAGTAAGTTTAATGAATTAAAGTAGCTTTGTTATACCTCAAGCAAATGGACTATGAGAAATTGGATTCATTCTCTACAAAATATGATATAGGAAGATCTATTTAGGTATTTAACTAAAGCAAAGTTAAATTGGGTTCATGCTCTACAATAGATGATATAATGAGATCTAGTGACATTTTCAATGCAAACAAAGGTAAGTTGAGTAAGCTTAAGCTCCGAAATGATGGCATCCAACTTCTGAGTGGAAGTTACTATATACATCTATCTAGAGACTATAACATAAAGATATTTGTTATATGTGAAGATAAAAAAATGAAAGGAATGTGAAATTTTCACCATAAAGTATAAGTTCCTTTCAAGGAATAGATCAAACCATAACAGTGTTATTAAGATAATCAAATCACCCATGCTAGTGCCCTTCTAGTAGTTTCATGATAAAACTTAAACTCAATAAACTTCAAAGAACATAAATTAACCAACAATATGTCTAAGGTTAGTTACCTATGGATTATATCCATATTAAATTACTTTTTCATCTAACATTAAAAATGATTGTGAAAGAAATGAAGACAAATCAGTGATTATGATGGATGCATGTGATGAAATAAAATAAAAAAAGACCTATCGTCTTTCAACTAATGAGCCTTCTAGGGGATTCTTGGATGAAGTTGATCCGAATCTACTTTTTGAAATCAAAGTGACACTTTCTAGCTACTTTGATTTGATGAACAACAACCCTAATGCTTATGAAAATGAATATGGAAAGCAATAAGCATCGATGAACCTAGTCTTGAAGAATGTGTCTCAAAGTCTAATATGGATAATATTTTAAATTTCTATAGCTAGCAGAGGGCTTTCCTAGTTGGGTTCCCTAGAAAATTTTGGTTTTTTTGCTATAGTGTGACTGTGTTTTATTTCTGTTCTATTCCACTACAAATTGGTAGAGATATTTTTTGTCGTGGTGAAAGAATTAGTTTTAGATTTATTCATTCAAGTAGTAGCAACATTTCAAGGCAATTCTACACAAGGGGCAATTAATCTATATTTTCACTTATATCTTTTGCAAGTAAAATTCATAACTAAATTTTCATCCAAAGTGTTTAGGTTACTAGCAAGTGGTATCCCAACATATATCAATATTGCAAGGCATAAAACATACTATTTAATAAGGTTGAGACTTGAGATGCAAAAATCTTCCCAAGTTATGCAAGAAAGAAAACTGTTGATTTTTAGTTCTAAATCTATCCAACCAAAACAATATTATGCCATTTTCAACACCCTTGAGTCAAAGTTGTTCTTGGCCTCATTCAACTCAATTAAGAATATGTCAATCTCGTTGAGATTTATTCTTCACTTCATGCTTCTAAGTTATATATTTATGCAACCTAATATATCATTTATGTTAAGTGATTATTCACTCAAAATTATTTAGTTCGTCCAATGCATCTACCTAATTTTCTGATCAGTTTATGGGTAGACTCTATCATACATTTGCAATAGAAAATAGAATACTGTTTTAGTACCTAGTGTTATAAAACTCTAATCTGGAAAAATTATTTTGGGTTGTTTCCCTAAAAATATTTACAAAATTTTCAATCCCAAAGCCATTTCAGGGAAAATTTTAGTCAGGGAGAATTTTAGTATTATTTTTGGAAAATTTGAATGCAACTAAAAGAAATTCTTCCCATTTTCTCAAAATATTCTAGCACCAAAGTGAATTCACAGAACTTAAGATTTGGAAATAATTAAATTTCACTTCAATTTTCCAGGACCATATATGAGTGAATTCACAAAACCAGAGATTTGGATTCTGGAAACACTTAAATTTTACCTCATTTAATAGGATTGGAAGTTCCCCAAAATGAAAACATGTAGCATTAAGGATCCAATTTGCTTGTTTAAGGACAATGTTCAGTTTATAAATAGTGATACAAGAATCCTTGTATACATGCTTGACACTTCTTTGGTCACAACTAATGAAACTGAACTCCATCAATACATAATATACAAGGTAGAATGTAAGAGCGCATCTACTTTTGAACTTATACTCTGGAAAAACTAAAAATCTATACAGTCATATAAAGTTGCCACCACACCAAAAAAGGAATTAAAAACCAAAATAAAAATAGTATATGCTTGGATTGTTATGGTTACTCTAACAAAATGTTAAATAGGATCAATATGTTAATATGACAAATAGTGTAGTTGATTATGATTTATTGAGCCCAAGGGGTTAGCCCAACCAAATGCCATTAATGTTATTGGGTATTTGGCTAGTTCTGTGCTGGTAGGTGCCCTATTCGAAAACCCTTGGGTGAGGTGCACTAGTCAATGCCAATGGGTTTACCAGGGATGCTATCCATGAATGTGGGGAAACATCCATTGGGATTCCCTAGATAGTTTTTCTTGGAAAGAATAAAAATAAGATTTCCTAAAGAGAAATTTTCAGATGCATACAATGTACACCTAGTAAAATCAACTTTGTAGAGACAAACCATAAAAGAAGGAAAAATATAAATGTTTTTACCTATGTTCCCTTGTGAGTGTGCGCTTCATGTGAGATTTTACCATGGATATCACCTTCTCCTTTGCAGCTTAAACTTTGCTGACTCCATTTTCATGAGGTTTAGTAAATGAAGTGCCATTATTTAGTTGATGATGTAAACTATTACTTCTTTCAGATAATATTATACCCAATATCTCATTAGAAACACTACGTGTTGGTAGTTTATTATTTCCAACATCCCTACATGAGATCTTCATTGTTATCCTTTTTGGATTCCCCAAATAGATAGTAGTTGCAGGAATGTGTCTATCTTGACTATAGCTAGTTCTTGATCATACCTAAGTAATTAAGATGCTTCTGCTCACAACACTTGACCTTGCATTTCCCATCAATTCTTATAAATCATTTTTTTATGACTAGAAGATGATCCCTACCAATGTCTTCCATCTTTATTAGAATTTCCAGACCTATATTATCTTCTCTTGATGTTAGAGTACGTTGCATCATTTCCCACGCTTGATCAACATAAGATTTAAGTGTATAGTTTCCCATCTCTAAAATAGGGGCTAAATTACTTCTTCGAGCTGATTCACAAAAGATAAGAAACTTGTTGTTGGGTGTGGGTTTCACAATTGCATCAGTCCCTTCTTTGGCCCCAAATATGTCAAGGGAAGAGCTAGGTGAAAACTGATAAGAGCCTTTTCCTAGTACAAACCAATTGCCATGTAAAGCTTGTACATGCTCCTGAGGTATGTGCTGAACTGAGAGAGTTTTTGTTCATACAATTGATAATTAGGATGTAGTCCGAGATACTTCAGTTTGCCTAAGTGAAGCCCTTGCTGCATCTGGAAATCTAGGAGATGGATTTGGAGTGCTTTGTCACAAAATTCTTCTGTGAATTGTTCTTAAATTAATTGGCCCTGTCTCTGTGAGAGGAGAAAAAGAAGAAGAAGGTGGTGATAAATTGAGCTATGAGTTTATTCTTTCTACAACCATCCCAACTAGAGAATCTTCCACAAATCCTCTAATCCCTAAGCTTCATTCCCATTGTCAAAATCAAGCAAAAAATCCTCAACATCTTCATCATGTGTGTTGGACTGTCCAGGCATAGATGTTTGATAGCCTTGATAATACCAATCTCCTTCAAGGATAGCCCTTCCAATGCCAACACACTATGTATGATATGTTGAATCATGGTGATCACACAATAATAAAATATCACCATCACTAGCCTCATTACAATCTAAGGAAACTATATTTACATAGGGATCAAGAAATCCCATTACTTCTTCTTCTGAAGGTTGATATAACTACCAAACATAACCAAATAATATAAGAAAATCATCCTTCAAATGCAGAACAAATTGCTTAAACTTCAACCCTACGTATGCAAATAAATAATCATGCTTCGCAGGAAAGATAGTAATATAAAGGCAAGGAAATATCTTTAACAAATCCAACATAGTGTTGTATGTTAGAAAATTATATATTACAGAGTAATGGAACACATAAAATATTACAGACATATAAACACAGAAAATGCATAAAACAAGAGAGACACAGATATATGTGGTTCACCAAATTTGGGCTACGTCCACCCCAAACAACCAGTCGTTCCTTTCTATTATCTAGCAAAATGAAGAGACACAACCTACAGTAGATCCACTGTAATATCTTATATTTTCTCTCACAGTCTCACCTCTCTGTTTCTCGCTTAGAGAATACACATATATTACACAACCTCAAAAATACAATGCCCTCATACAAAGAGAGGGGTTGCCTTCTAGGGAAAAAAACCCTAAACTAAACATAAGTTCTACCATCAGATCATCTGCCTAATGAATTTCCTAGATTGAATAGAAATTACTATACTTTTACAAGGAAATTTTACATATGTTTTTAGCTTTGGTGGTGCTAACCCCGAAACCCCCGTCGAGGGACTGCTGGCCCCCAGTCCTTGGGATTGGCCCCCCCGAATCCCCGCGGGGGGGACAAGTCCCCCCTATGTGGAGGGGTGTACAAACTTCCTAGGGTATACATCCAGCTGAAACAAAGACCTCTGAACAATCATGCTCCACACCCAACAATCTCCCACTTGGAGAATGATTGTAGCAACTCCATCGCTGCTTCATTTGTTGGACAATGACTCCTCTTTGGACCTAGTTGTTTCTCATCTTCATTGTCATCCTTGAAGACCAATTGAAACTGAGCATTTTCTCATTTTCTCCCTGGTTACAACTTTTGTTAGCATATCTGCAGGATTCTGGCTAGTGTGTATCTTTTCCAACTTCAACTCTCCATCTTCCAACACTGATCATATGAAATGGTACTTGAGTTGTATGTGTTTAGTCCTGGAATGATTTTCTGAGTTCTTTGCAAGATGAATGGCACTTTGGTTATCACTGTATAACGTGCCCATATCATGCTCCTTACCCAATTCACCCATAAACCTTTGTAACCAAATCATTTCTTTACTAGCCTCTGTAGCAGCAACATACTCTGCGTCTATTGTTGAAAGTGCAACAACACTTTGGATTTTTGAAACCCAACTGACAGCTATTCCACCTACAGTAAATACATGTAGTGCTCCTCCTGTTATCTCTGTCACCTTCCACATCTACATCAACATATCCCTGTAGAGAAATGTTTGGACCACCAAATCATAATGCTTGATTTGTGGTACGTTTCAAATATCTAAGAATCCATTTCACTACCATCCAATGTTCCTTTCCTAGATTGTTCATGTACCTGCTTACAACTCCCACTGCATGTGCAATATCAGGCCTTGTGCAGACCATTGCATACATTAAGTTTCCAACTGTTGATGCATATGGAACTTTAGACATATAATCCATGTCTTCTTGGGTCTTTGGGCACATTTCCTTACTAAGTTTGAAATGGCTAGCAAAAGGTGTACTAACTGGTTTTGCATTGTGCATGTTAATTCTTTTCAACACCTTTTGTATGTACTCATTCTGAGACAATGTTAATTTACGATTTTTCCTGTCTCTAGTTATTCTCATACCAAGGATTTGTTTTGCAGCTCCCAAATCCTTCATTGCAATTGAATTTGCCAATTTTCTTTTGAGCACATTTATTTCCTACATGTTAGATCCTACAACAAGCATGTCATCTACATACAATAACAATATAATATAGATTCCATCATTTTTCTTTTTCAGATAAACACAATGATCAAAGTGACATCTAGTATAACCTTGTTCAGACATAAATTTGTCAAATTTTAGATACCACTGCCTTGGAGCCTGTTTCAAGCCATACAAACTATTTTTCAACCTACACACTAGTTTCTCTTTCCCTTTCACTTCATATCCTTGTGGCAGCTGCATATATATCTCTTCCTCCAAATCCCCATGGAGAAAGGTTGTCTTTACATCTAACTACTCAAGATGCAAATCGTCAACTGCTACTAGACTTAAAATAGTTCTGATTGAATTCATTATAACAATAGGAGAAAATATTTCATCAAAATCAATACCTTTCTTCTGTGCAAACCCCTTCACCACAAGTCTAGATTTGTACCTCTGTTTTCCTCCATCTTCTTCCTTCATCCTATAAACCCATTTATTCTTCAATGTAGTTTTTCCTGCAGGCAACCTAAGTACCAATTCTGGTTATGCATTAAGGAATCCATCTTTTCTTCCATGGCTACCTCCCACTTCTTCTTGCTTTCAACCTGCATTTCTTCTTCATAACATTCTGGTTCACCAGAATCAATCAACAATAAATAATATAATGAAGGAGAGTATTGTTCAGAAGGTCTACTTATCTTGGTAGATCTTCTAACGCCACTTTCAGGTGTTTGGGGTGCCTATTGCTGTTGTGGTGGTTGCTATTGTTGTGGTTGTTGATTATTATTATTTTCAGGCACCTTTACTTTTTCAGTGATTTCATCAAGAACTGCATATTCCTTGTTTTCCTTTTCTTGTTCTTTTTCCTGCAACTGATTCTTATACAAGACCTTTTCATTGAATATTACATCTCTGCTCCTAATGATTTTGTGATTTTCATAATCATATAAGCGATAACCAAAATCATTAACACCATATCCAATAAAGGTACATTTCTTTGACTTTGCTTCAAGCTTTGTTCTATTTTCTTTATCAATATGGACAAAGGCCTCACAACCAAAAGGCTTTAAAATAGAGTAGTTTACCTTTTTACCTGTCCATGCTTCCTCTGGAACACCACCATCCAAGGAACTTGAAGGCCCTCTGTTTATTAGATAAACAGCAGTATCTACAGCATCTGCCCAAAACTGTAAAGGCAATCCTGCATGCAATCTCATGCACCTTGCACGCTCCATGATTGTCCTGTTCATCCTTTCTGACACACCATTTTCTTGTGGTGTTCTTGGAACTGTCTTCTCTCTGCGAATTCCATGCTCTGAACAATACCTATAAAACTCTTTGCTGCAATATTCACCTCCATTGTATGATCTAAGACACTTCAATTCCTTTCATGTCTCAATCTCAACCAAATCTTTCCATTTCTTGAAAGTATCAAATACATCAGATTTATTCTTAATACAATAAATCCAAGTTTTTCTAGTTGCATCATCAATAAAAGTAATATAATAATGAGAGCCACCGAGAGATGATACCTGAGCAGGTCTCCATACATCTGTATGCACAAGCTCTAATTTTTCTCTCTTCTTTTCTTTCCCAACTCTAAGAAATTTGACTCTCTTCTGCTTTCCATAAATGGAATTCTCACAGAAGTCCAAATCAACATTCTTCAAACCTAGCAACAAATTCCTTGAGTGAAGAATCTTCATCCCTTTTTCACTCATTTGTCCGAGTCTATGATGCCATAATGTTGCATCTACTCCTTTGGAAGTTAAAGCACTAATATAGTTATAAATATCGTTGCATAAATATAATGTACCAAGCTTTTTGCCTTTTTCTATTACCAGGGCTCCTTTGGTGACCTTCCAAGCTTTATCTGTGAAAGTTGTCACACAACCTTCACCGCCTAACTTCCCTGTTGAAATCAGATTTTTCTTTAGATCTGGAACATGTCTTACCTCCTCTATAGACATTGGTTTCCATTCTAATATTTTACTAGAACCTTACGCATGTCAACAATTTTACAGGGTTTATCGTCACCCAAATGGACTTGTCCAAAATCTCCTTGAACATAGTCATGAAAATATTTCTTATCAGGTGTGGCATGGAATGAGACCCCTGAATCTACCACCCAGGAATTAGTAATATTTTCGAAAGAAAGAATTAAAGCATCTTGTAACACCTCACCTGTCACATTTGCTTCATGATTTTTTTCTTGTTGTGCATCTCCTTCTTTTCCCTTTCGAGATCTACAGTCTTTCTTTAGGTGTCCTTTCTTTCCACATTTCGAGCACACTAGCCCCGATCTAGACTTGGATCTGTGTTTCCTTGATTTACTATGATATATTGAGATATTTCCTCTTTCCATTTTTCTTCCCCTAGACTCTGTAGTCAAAGCATTACCCGATGTCTCACTAGAGATTTTCCATCGCATTTCCTCGCTAAGGATAGCACCAAAAACATCATCAAACTTTAAAGTACTAGATCTAGAAACAAAGTTACTAATGGCCATTACTAAACCATTCCAAATTTCTAGCAATGAGCACAAGAATAATAGAGCTCTAACTTCATCATCAATGTTTACCCCTACAAAACATAACTAACTTGTAACAGTATTAAAATCATTTAAATGGTTTGCAACAGATCCACCTTCTGACATCTTCATATTAAATAACCATTTCATAAGAAATACATTGTTTGAGGCCAAGGGTTTTCCATATAGTTTGTCCTACGCCTTAATCAAAACCTCTATCGTTGTTTCCTTCGAAATGTTGAAGGCGACCAATGCTGCAAGGCACAACCATACTGTTTCGAGTGCCTTTCTATCGAGAAGGCTCCATTCTTCAATTGTCATACCTATCGACATCTTTGTTTTTCCGTCCAATGGTAGGTATAGATCTTTCTTATACAGATAATCTTCCATCTGCATCTTCCATAGCGAGAATTTTTGGCCGTTAAATTTCTCGACCCTAAACTTACCATCTTCCGCCATTGCTCCCACTTGAACAAGGAACCCTTCTTTCCTACGAGTTTATCAGCCAAATATACCTTCGGCTACTAGTTGTTAGAAAATTATATATTACGGAGCAATGGAACACATAAAATATTGCAGAAATCTAAAAATAGAAAACACATAAAACAAGAGAGACACAGATATACGTGGTTCACCCAGTTTGGGCTACGTCCACCCCGAACAACCAGTCCTTCCTTTCTATTATCTAGCAAAATGAAGAGACACAACCTACAACAGATCCGCTATAATATCCCCTATTTTCTCTCACAGTCTCACCTCTCTGTTTCTCGCTCTGAGAATACACATCCATTACACAACCTCAAAAATACAATGCCCTCATACAAATCGAAGGGTTGCCTTCTAGGGAAAAAAACCATAAACTAAACATAAGTTCTACTGTCATATCATTCGCCTAATGAATGGCCCATATTGACAAGAAATTACCATACTTTTACAAGGCAATTTTACATCTAGTTTTAGCTTCAAAAGTGCTGCCCCTGAAACCCCCGCCGGGGGACCGCTAGCCCCCAGACCCCCTAGCTGGGGGGGGGATCGGCCCCCTGGAACCCCTGCCGAGGGGACAAGTGCCCCTCGCACCCCCCCACATGGAGGGGTGTACAAACTTCCTGCGGCATACATCTAGTTGAAACAAAGACCTCTGGACAATCATGCTCCACACCCAACATTGTAGCTAGAAATTGATATCACCAAATTGTAAATCACCAACAAACACAAGGATTGATAGAATAAAAGGATGAAATAAAATGAAATAGACCCAAGGGAACTCAAATGTATATGTCTTTAAACATGAACCTATAAACTCAAAGAACCCTCATAAATAAAGATTATTGCTGCAAATAGAACATAAGCTACTCCAAATAGTTATTGGGAAAATAACTAAATTCTAGCATTCAAACAAGGGCATAAACATGTTGTCAAATGGAAAAGTTGAAAGCAGTTTAAAACATCAAGGGCATGTTGCAAATCCAATTCCTATCATTGAAATCAAGAAAACTACCATTGGAATCTCAGGCTTGGATCCACTTCTCTATTGAATATATTCATCTATTTGTCTACTCAATTTGTTATAACTACACCAAATGGTGCAACATGATGAATAAATTATAACTTCAACAGATATTTTCAAACAAAATCGATCTACTGGACATTGGAATGAGTGATGTAGGAGCATCCCCAGTCCATTAGTGTTCTTGCATCACCAAAAACGTGTTTAAATTCCAGCATCTCGTTCATGTTTAATCATCAAATTGTGCTTGTGAGACTTACATGAGCCCACAGGAGATCACTCTTAGCTTCACTGACTCCCACCTTAAACATGAAACTTCTAAAAATAGCTGGTAGGAATGGCAAGATATAGTGTACTTATTTTATTCACCCATTACACCAGAACCACAATAAAAACAAGAGGATTTGAGATGACAGATTGCTTCTACTGGAGAAATAAGACAAAAACAAAGAGATACTGAATTAACAGAAATATAGTAGGGTGCGATGGCATCACAGATCTTGCTGTTTCTAGAAACATATTGCTGTATGATGAAATAGAAATCAACTCCAGCAATAATTAAGATATTCACTGCAAAGGAGGAGAGCACTGAGAAATAAATTTTAACATAGACTAGAAATGACTAGGCTAAAGTGGAAGAATTCGTTGACGAAAATAAATTAAGAGAAGCAATAGACTCTCTCGAGAAGAAGGTAGTGACTTCCACAAATGCAATGTTGGGTTGTGTTATATTCTTTCCAAGACTAGCCTCCCTAGTTAACCGGGGGGTTAGAGGGGGCACGTAGCCCCCCCTTTATTGTGTTGACTACACAGCAGGGGGTTCACAAGGGGTTTGAGGGGGGTGGTTAGCCCCCCTCTATGGGGTCTGGGGTAGCGCCCCGAGGAAATATTTTTTAGACCCTGTCTTAGGTTGGGTAGACCTACCTATGGTTTTTTTCATGGTTTTCGTACATGGTTTTGGACGTGATGGTTTTTGGTCCATGGTTTTGGATGCGATGGTTTTCAGTCCATGGTATTGGATGCTTCAGCATGTATAAATATGTATTGTAACATTACAAGGAACATAATGAAAAATCAATCTGGTAGTCCTGGTTTTGGGATCCAGGGGAAAATCTCTGTGTATATGTGTTTTATGTGTTATGCTCTCGCATTTTTTATTTTCTACGTTTTAGAATTTGTATGAAGGTAATTTTTGTACAGGGTTAAAGCCTACATGCAATTAGGCACAATATTGGGAAAGAAGATCCTTGGAGAAGTTGAGGCGTATCACTGGGCAATTGAGGAAAATCACTCCACTGAAAATGAAGGAGATTGTTAAGGAATAATCATTGAACAACAAGAAGGGTAAATTCTTGGAAAGAGAACTAGCATGGAATCTGTGCCTAAACAAGAAACCATACAACCCATTGTTGTGTGAGAAATAGAGTATTTCTTTTTATTCATCCTTTCTTAATCTTGTGCATGAGGATCAAAGCATCACTGTTATTTCATCGATTTACTTGAATGTTATAATACAAGTTCAGTGATAAAATCCTCATGTGGAGTTGTTTGGCTTCTGTTTAGTGATGTACATTGATTGTGATTGACACCATCCACTCAGATGGGTAGTAAATTTTATTTCTTATCTACCTACAATAGATTAGTATGCATTTGTGCAGTTTTTTCATTTTCCAAAACCCATCAATTAGTATTAAAGTAGGAAGAACCTGCAGTGAGGCAAATCCAACAAAAGAGGGAGAAATGTTTTTAGGTGTTTCTTGTCTGTTAGGCAAAACCCAATAGTAGTAGGGTTTGTAGGGTTTCTCTGATTTTGGGAATGGGAGGGTTAAAGTTTATTGTATGTCTTCTTCTTCTGATTGATCTGTGTTCCTCCGTATCGATTGAATAGCAGCCCCTTGTTTTAACTTATCACAATGGTCCCTTGCTTACTAGCATTCCTACAGTGGATATTCATCTGATTTGGTATGGCAGATTCAGCCCTGGTTAGCATTTCGTTGTGGCAGATTTTGTTTAGTCCTTGGAAGCCAGAAAGACCATAGAGCCCTCTTTGTACAGCTGGTGGAAAATCACTCAGAGATACCATGGTCAGTCCAACAGGGCCATCACCATGGCAAATACAAGGCTAGGAAAGTAGAAGTTGGATGTTGGTTATTCTCTCGACATATCTCTGAAGCAGAGCCAAATTATAGCTCGGTGGAAGGGGAAATTGCTTCCAAATCTCTGCTGGATAATGGAAATGCTATGTATTTGGTACTCATGTCTAACGATGTTACTATATAGGGCTTCTGTATTCTCCACAACTCCAATTGAGCACAATCATTGGGCAAGAATATTCTTGGATCAATGTAGGCATATCATTGGGCAATTGAGGAAGATCACTCCACTGAAAATGAAGGAGATTGTTAAGGAATAATAATCGAGCAGCAACAAGGCTAAACTCCTGGAAAGAGAACTAGCATTGAATCTCTTCCTAAACAAGAAACCATGTAACCCATTATTATGTGAAAAAGAAAGTATTTCTTTTTATTTATCCTTTCTTAATCCTGTGCACGAGGATCAATTTCTGCTATAGAGTGAATGTAATTGAGTAGCATCACTATTATTTCACTAATTTACTTGAATGTTATAATACAGGTTTTATGATAAAATCATCATATGGAATTGTTTGGACTCTACTTAACGATGTACATTTATTGTGATTGATACCATCCACTGAAATGGGTAGTAAATTTTATTTCTTATCTACCTACAGCAGATTGGTGTGCATTTGTTCAGGTTTTGCATTTTCCAACACCCATCAATTGGTATTAAAGCAAGAAGAACATGCAGTGAGGAAAATCCAACAAAGCATATTTTTTTCTCCCTTCTTTGTTGCAAATCCAATAAAGGAGATTCAAGGGAGAGAAGAAACTCCAGGATGAGAACTGGTAATATGATGTCTAGAAGCAAATTGTGAAAAGAGAAAAAAGATGCTATGTGGAGGAATGGACATGAATTGGAGAAGTATATATCGAAGAAATGAAAACATTACGGAGATGTTGAAAACAATTACTACAACACAAAGACCATAGAAATAGCCCAACTAAGAAAAATTATAGCCAAAGTAAATGATGGAAGTGAACATGAAGGGAAATAAGGAACCCTGAAAGAAGAAGTAGAGGATTCTCTTTTAAAATAAAAATGTGATAGAAAACTTCAGGCTGCTAACTCCGTTGTCTATCTAGTGAAAGATCAATTGTTTATATAGATATTCCAAAAAGGCCCATCAATATTCTATCTATATATATATATTTATTATATATATATATTATTTATTATATATATATTATATTATATATTATTATATAGTATACCATTGCGAGAGAGCTTAAAGACTAGAAATTAGAAGCTGGACATAAGAATGTCAACGGACCCCTATGAAGTTGGTGGGTTAGTTTAGCAGCCTTCTTCAAAAAATTTCTTCCACATTACATGTCAGCAGCATGGAAGGAGGAATAAAACAAAAATAACTTAAGACATATTAGGATCATTATTTGAAGAAATGACTATCTACTAACACTACGGGATCATTGGTTATGGATATTGTGATAGTAGAAAATCTATGTTCTAAATAATTTTACAGCTCTCTTTCACTTTCTTGTTCTTGTCCATAAGTTTGTGCACAACACGACTAAGGCACTTCATTAGACTATTCACCAAGTATTAAGTTTTTTTTTTTTTTTGTATCATCAAAAGAGATATCATGTCTTGTTCGAAGCATCGACTTGACAAACAATAATGTGAAGACAAGAAGTGCATCATGTTGTTTTGTTTGTACCTATCATCCAGGAACAACTACAAGCCTTGGAGGAAGATTTATAAAAGTAAAAAGGCAATGAAATTACTCACTATCTGTTGGGTTGTGTTATATTCTTTCCACGACTAGCCCACGTAGTTAACTGAAGGATTAGAGGCGGGGTGGATTCCCCCCTTCGTTATGCTGATTGCATAGCAGGGGGGGTCACAAGGGCTTTGAGGGGTGCAGGAAACCTCCCTCTATGGAGTTTGGGGCAGTGCCATGGAAAATTTTGGTTTTTGACCCTATGTTATGTTGAGCAGACCTACCTATGGTTTTGTGCATATTTTTTGCACATGGTCTTGGATGTGATGGTTTTCGGTCCAAGGTTTTGGACGTGATGGTTTTTAGTCCATGGTATTGGATGCTTCAGCATATATAAATATGTATTGTAACATTGAAAGGAACATAATGAAAAATCAAGTTGGTAGTCCAAGTTTTGGGATCCAGGGGAAAATATTTGTGTATATGTATTATGCTCTTGAATTTTTTTTTTGTGTGTTTTAGAATTGGTAAGTAGGTAATTTTTGTACGGGGTTAAACCTACATTTGGTATCATAGTTTTTTTGGCTTCAAGGCAACGCCTTTGTTGCTGAGGGGTTTTGCTTGGGCCTGTGGTTGACCCTGTTCAGTGGGAGATTTATGGGATCGATTCTGGTCATGAAAGAAGATGGTGAGTAGTGGAAAGATAGAGATTGAGAAATTGAATGGTTAGAGTTTTGAGTTGTGGAAACTCAAGATGGAGGATTTGTTGGTGGATAAATATCAGTGGATCATGGTAGATCTGGGTACTAAACCAATGGGAGTGTTTGATGAAAAATGGAAGAAGTTGGATCAGAAGGTAAAGAGCACAATACGATTGTGTGTCTCAGATTCAATATTGTTGAATGTATTAGGGGAAGCTACGATGAAGGATTTGTGGGATAGGTTAGGGACTTTGTACCAATCTAAGTCTCTATTGAATAAACTGTTCCTGCGGAAAAAGATGTATAACCTAAGGATGGAAGATGAAGAATTAGTGACAGAGCATCTAAACACATTTAATACTGTGGTAAGTCAGTTATTATATGTTGATATTAAAATTTTAGATGAAGATAAGTGCATCAGTTTGTTGTGTTCTCTACTAGATTCGTGGGATAGTTTGATGAAATAGTCTCATCCTTGCTGATGGAGGAGATGAGACTGAAAAATATGGAGAGCCAGAATGGTTATGCCTTGTCTATACAAGGATGGTCCCAGAACAGAAACAAAAATAGGTCATCGAGTGGGAGAAATAAATCTAGAGGGATATCTAAATCTCCAGGAAAACCTATAAAGGTGGTGTCATGGAAATGCAAAAAGAAGGGTACTACAAAAGGGAATGTAAATCTAAAGCTCCTGATAAAGGAAAGGGATCTGATGATGCTCCTTCTACAGAGGTGAAAACCACCTTAGATGAAGGTGGGGATGTGTAATTTGCTTCTTCAAGTGCACATGTAGATCATGAGGCATGGTTGATTGACTCAGGTGCATCCTTTCACTTCACTCCCCATAGAGAGTGGTTCTGCGAGTATGAGAAATATGATGGTAGTGATGTCTTCTTAGTGGATGATAGGAAGGCTAGAATCATTGGTCGTGGAAAAGTAAAGTTGAAGTTGCAAGGTGGAAGGGTTAGAATAGTTCCAGGTGTTCTTCATATTCCTTCATTAGCTAGAAATCTGATTTCTATAAGCAAGCTGGATGATGTAGGTGTAAAAACAATGTTTGAGAAGGATACCTGCAAGATGGTTTTGGGAGCACTGGTATTGATGTAGGGAGTTTGGGTTGAAACTTTGTACAAGCTACAAGGTAGCACTGTTGTTGATGGGTGAAACAGCTCTATGGTTCCTAAAAGTGGAATAGAAAATCTAGTGGTCTCTGGAGAGAAGACCACGTTGTGGTATGAAAGGCTTGGACATACTGGATTGAAGGGCCTTCGAATAATTCATCGTAAAGGTATGGTAGAAGGTATAAGTAATAGCTCTCTAAATTTTTTTCCGTGAAAATTGTCTAAATGGAAGTAGAATCGAGGGAGTTTCCTCTCTGGTGGTAAGAGGGAAAAAAAAATATTAGAACTTGTGCACAGTGATGTGTTTGGACCTGTGAAGGTTCCATCACTGGGTAAGTCTATGTACTATGTATCATTTATAGATGACTTATCAAGGAATACATGGATATATTTCCTTAAGAATAAATTTGAAGTATTTGACAAGTTTAAAGAATTTAAGGCTTTGGTGGAAAACCAGACAGAGAAGAAGATAAAGGTGTTGAAGATAGATAAGTGTGGAGAGTTTTGTAGTAAGGAATTTGAAGAATTTTGTAAGAAGTGTGGTATAGCACGACAAAAGACTACTCCATACACAACTGAGCAAAATGGAGTTGTAGAAAGAATGAATAAGACATTGATGGAAAGGGCAAGAAGCATGCTCAATGGTGTCAGGTTAGGAGAGGAATTCTGGGTAGAGGAGGTGGAGACAACTTGTTACTTGGTCAACAGATCACCTTCATCAACATTGGAGGATAAGACTCCACAAGAAGTATGGACTAGTAAGAAACCCTCTCTTTCACATCTAAGGTTATTTGCATGTGATGCATATGTACATGTTCCAAAGGAGAAACGAACTAAGTTGGATGTAAATAAAAAAAGTGCATCTTTATTAGGTATAAGGATGGTTTAAAGGGTTATAAGCTTTGGAACCCAGTAACAAGGAAGGTTGTGTACAACCGAGATGTGGTGTTCAGAGAGGTAAAATATGTTATTAAACATGAAGTCCAACCAAAGAAACCTGAGAAGATAGAGTTTGAGCTTAAGGAGGGAGAATCAGAATCTACAATAGCAGAGGAATTAGAAGATGAAGAGCAAAACACTCTGGGTGTGGGAAGATCAATTCGAGAAAGAAGGCAGCCATAAAGGTATAGTCCATCTGCTTTCTGTTCAAATTTTTCTTTATCTATTACTGACGATGATCCCAAAACTATGAAGGAAGAAGTAGATTCAAAGCATGATAAACTCTAGAAAGAGGCCATGGTTGATGAAATGACATCTTTGCACAAAAATGAGGCTTGGGATCTGGTGGAGTTGCCAGCTAGAAGGAAACCCATTGTCAGCAAATCGGTGTTAAATAAGAATACAAATGCAGAAGGAAAGGTGGAGAAATACAAGGCTCGGTTGGTATTGTTAGAGCCTAGATTTACCTCAGGCCCAAAAAGATAAGCTTCTAGGTCCACATCAAACCATGCTCAGCCTCGTAGCTAGCCCTACGAGGACAGGAGAGGGCTCTCTTCGGGTCAATCTCAACAAAATATAATTGATGGGGCCTAAGACGACTGAAATAAAAACTAACTTTAGGCTAGGTATGAAGTGCAAGGATTTAATTTGAGGTTTTTTGGGGGTTTTGTTGGAATCAAGGGAAAGGCAAATTTGGGTCTGGGGATGAGGCCAAATTTTTGGAAAGTTCTGGTTGGGGCAAGGTAGGTGGCGGGCTCCAGTATTGTAGCAATAATGTTGCAACTCCTGGGACTCCCTTCTTTACTTTTATCAACCCGGTAGTTCGTAACAAACTTGGAAGCGACAGTGTTGTATGCACAAGTACTAGCTCTTTCCGCAGCTATCACTTGGTCAATTGGCACAAGTCCGCTAGGAGCTTAAGCCAACTTCTATAAACTCTTAGAAGAAGCTTTTTAATTGATGGATGAAAGCTAACTCGAAGGAAGCTAATCTTCTTGTGAAAAGAAACTGAAAAGCTGAAAGAAAGCACAAACCCTAGCAAACCCTAATAGTCCTATTGATGCAAAGAAGAGAATGCAAGCTACTGAAAGAGATGCCATTACTTCTAGGAAGGTAAAATACATGTGTCTAGACTACCTTTATCTAAAGAAAACATCTTTTTGTATTTTTGAATAAGTTGTCAGAATTATCATGCATAGGCTTTCACTGTTCTTGACTGTGCAGAGGTGGATCGGCGAGGAGAAATGCTTGGAAGAGGTCAGGAAGATTCAGAGAGGGCCTAAGGGGTCCCTAACACCCTTCCAGAGAGTTTCAGAGAGTTTGGCTATCAAGAAACCTCATTTTTGAGCTTCTATAAGAAGTCTGCAGGGATTCTAAAGGATGTTCAGGAATTTCTATAGGATGTTTAGAAATTTCTACAGGATGTTCAGAAATGGGATTTTGGAGGATGGATGAGTGAGGAAAGATGAGGGAATGGGTATGGAGGTAGGATAGGGGTTTGAAATGGTCTAGGGACTGGTGGATTGAGTTTGGAAAAGGTGTAGAGGGATGAATTTGCTCAAAGAAGGCTAAAACAATGGTTGCACAAAAAGGTAGGGCTATGTGGGAAAAATGACAAATGTGAGGCAAGAAACCAAATTATGGGATGGAACAAATGGGTTTGATGAAGTTTGGGTGGATGAAGAAGTGGTAGAGGTGCTCTGCAACGTCTATTTCCAACTGAACCAATAAAGACTTGCAAGTAATCAAAGACCCAGTTGTACCAACCTAATCTGATCTAGCTAACAGTAAAGTGAATGAACATAAACTTTATTTGAAAGGAAACCATGTATATTAACTATGCAACGAAGCATTTCAAAGATCTGAACACGTAACCAACTTCTGCCAACGAAAATCGTACACTAGTGATTGCATGGCAAAGCAAAAATAGTGTTTTTGTTTGGGACAACAAGGTTACTTTGATCCCAGCCCCTGATCCTATGAGGGAGAGGTGAAACCAAAGGTACTCGTTGGCCTTTTTCTGGAGTTTTTTCCCTGTTGATATCCTACCAACTTAATCTAAACATCAGAAGTCTTTCTAACCATCAACAATGACCTAGTTAATCAGCACAATTTAATCTGCCTAACATAAATAATTTTGCAAATGCATAAAGGAGAAACAATGATGCATAAAGGAGAAGTAAAAATACATAAAGGAGGCCTTGACTCTCAGGTTGGGCCCAACCCTAAGAGCTACGGCTCCTATAAAGAACTCAGAGCTGATACAAAATAGGACTGCTTGTCATTATCAAAAAATAGTCATCAACCGAATGTTATGCCACAATGGCTACAAGAAAATGAGCTGAAAGTGACACCACTATAGTGCAAAAGAAATGCAATAGCTTCAAAATTAAACTACGAAGGCTAAGGCCTTCTTATTTATACATCACGAGGGGCCTAGAAGGCCTCCTAAATTCAAGAGACTCGGCTATCCCAACTGCTAGTAGACAGTCCCTTTTCCCAAATCTGCTCGGCTACCTTTAGGATTCGTTTTGGTGGCTTGTGAGCTGAGAGTTGAGGGTGGAGATCCCAAGGAAGGGCCATTTAATGTCAGAGACAACCCCCCTAGGAATCCTCACCTCAAGCTTGGCTATCACCTAGCCCATGGTTGCTTGGTTTTGCTCCAACATTTGTCCAAAAAACCTGAAATAACCACGTATTAGCCTCCTAGGTAGAGTGACCACCCTTATTCATTCAAATGATATAAACATACTAAAAAAATGCATAATCTATGAAAAATGGAGGATTGAACAAGGACAATTAGGCAAAATGAGCCCAATAAGTTACCCAATTCGGGGCTCATCATCACCCCCCTGCTGAATGGGTTGCTCATCCTCTGAGTGACTAGTCCATCTCCTCATCCTTGATTACTTTGATCACGTCCCTCACATCCCACGCTTCTAAAGTAATATCTTCTTCACTATCATGGAATCTGGCCTTCCTTTCCACCTCTTCCCACTGCTTATGCTCCTCTTCTTCTGTGCCTCCTTCTAGCAACCCCAAAAGAAAAGGTGGACTTAACTTGAGGCCTATCTAGCTGGCCTAAAGATTCTGCATAGAATTTTTGTAGAGAGGCACTCGTGCCAAGGCCTCGCTCATTCTAGTTGGGGTGTGGTATTCTCTGATTTTGAGGCTATGGGACAATGTGTTCCACCTACTGGTCCAAGCATGAACACAGTTTCCCCCCAATAGTTGCTCCATGTCCTCAAAAAGTGCTATGGCTTGAGCTTGATGATCCATGTAATATAGCAGGGCCTGAGAGTTATTTTCTAGGTGCTGGTGGGCGGATATCAATGCTGAGGGATCCCCTGGCTCTGCTCTAATTAGTAGTGGTTCCTGTAGTTCCCGGTCCATGACATTTCTGACCTTTGCTGCTCTCTTTTCTTCATGGTTTAGCCACGAGGTCATGGCCATAAGCTGCATGTCCCCTACTACTGTGTTGGGGTCCCACGAGGTCATGTTGGGAAGGGCCAAATTATGAAGGTAGAACTCTGATAGCTTGGCCTTGTCTTCTGACGAACTGTTGTTACATAAAGCCATGAATTGTTGGGGGTTTTTGATTTGATTGATACCCCTCTGTGCCAAAGTGTTGATCTGAAATTGCAGCCACTGATCCCTGAGGTATAGGGCATAGGATTTGGCCGGTTGCCTACACTGCAGAGCTTCCATTTCCCAACTGCCATGTAGGCCACTTGGGCCTCCTTCTCTTGTATCTTCTGTTTTAGAGACTCTATCTCTAGGCCTGATTGCAATTCTCTTTCCTGTAGTTGCCAATTTGGTGTCTCAATTTTAGCTTGCATTCCTTCCTTTCTCTGAGGTTCTTCTGTGGTATCTTTGGTTGTTGTGGACTCCTCCTGTTGTTGTTGTTCTTCCAAGAGGTGAGGCCTATCTTCTTTCCTTTGTCCTTGTAACTATAGCTGCTGTCTAAGCAGCTCATTCTCTTCCCGTAGCTTGGCCTGCTGGCAGCTCTCCACATGCCGTACCCTTGCCAATTCTCTTTATGCCTCCTTGAGCTTTTCCTCCAGAGGACCTATATCTGGCACACCCTTGGATTTAGTGATCTTCATCCAAGTGTGTGTCCTCACTCTTTCTTCCTCTAGTGCTAGGAAAAGTGGCACTGTGAATTTTTGGGGAATGATCTTCCCGGCCTCCAAGAAGTTATAGTAAGAGCCCAGGCTGGGCTAGGGGTTTGGTTCCATAATGGTATCAGCCTTCTCTTCCTCCAGTGATGACTTGGCCGCTTTTTCCTCCATCTTTTCGGTCTCCTTCAGCCTAGCCAATGTTTCCTATAGAGCAGCCTTGGCATCCTATAGAGAGGCCTCTGAGTTCAACTTTTCCATCCTTTCTTTCCATGTGGATGTCTTCGGGCTTCCCCACTCATATGTGATGGATGTCTTTTGTTTGGATGGGGTGTCTTCAATTGTAATTGGTCCTTTGGACTATTTCTCTTTTGGTCTGCCAGTTTTAATCCTCGTGCTTCTTCTTGCCTTAAAATACATGGAAGGCTCCCTCTTTCTCTTTTCTTTTTGCTTTGGAGATGTGCTGAGGGCAGCCAGCACAACTGTTGCCTCCATAGCTAGAATCTCAGGAGATTCTTCCTTCCCTTACCCTTTTTCCCGACTTCCTGTAGAAATGTCCTGTGCTGACTGTTTTCTTGCTTCCTGTAGAAGCAGTTTTTGGGCTTCCTATAGAAATGGCCTTCTGGCTTCATGTAGAACTAGTTGGCACTGTTTTGGCTTGCTTGGCTAGGGGTGCCTTCTCCTTTAGTTTGGCTGTGGCTACCTTAGGTGTGCCTTCACTTGCTTGGACTTTTTCAGTCCTTTCTACCCTGCTCTACAATCTCTTATCCCTGGGTTTTTGTGTCATTTTTCCACCCACATTTTTGGCCTCAGCAACTTGGCCTTTCTCTCGTTTCTCTTCTTGTCCTTGTTTTGGTGGTCTGCCCGGGGTTTCTTGACCCTTGGCTTTCTTTTCTGCCTCAATGTGCTCCTTCTCCTCGCTGCTAGAGGAAGTGAGTTCCTCGGCCGAACATAGGATATCATCATCCTTAGACATATTGCGAAAAATCTCCTAGGAGAGAGGGATAGTATAGGTATGGAGTGCATCTTATACTAGAAGCTTGATAAGCCCATGATGGGCCAGCTGGTCTGGTGTCCCTTCCTTTAGTTTTGTGGCACACTCAATCAAGGATTGTAGGAGGAAGTAGGGGATGCTCAACTTTTGTTCTGTGGGTAAATTCATTTTGTGCCTGAGTTCAGTTAGCAAACGGAAGTGATAACCATATACAATACTGAACCGCCCGTCACAGGTAATATATTTCATAATCTGAAGGCTGACTTCGCTCCAAAATGGCTGTAGGCTGGTTCTCTGGACCCCATTCTTATCCTCTGAAAACTGTTCCTCTAGTAGGAAGAATTCCTTTTTAGCCTTTTGGCCCAATTTCCTCTCCTCTTTATCCCAAGGTATCCCCATTGGTAGATCAGTGACTCTGCTAATGAGTTGTGGGGTGACCTTTAGGGTCAACCCTCTGAAGTTTACAGTGGCTAGTGTCTTTGATTTAGGCTTCAGGGACCTTAGGAATTCCTTTGTTATTTCATCATCGGGACCTTGAATTTTGTCACAGAGGGTCATCTAGTTTTCACGGGAAAATAGGTCTACCACCTCAGGAGTTTCTCGTAGTTTATTGGAATCCGAGGGTTCCTTTCTAATAAACCCTCTTGGCATGGTGAAAAATGCTCTGTTTTGGCTTGTGCTTTGAGCAAAAGGGGAATTCTATGTGTGTTTTCTCCCCAGAACGTTGAAAATAGTATCCCTCAGGTCACTTTGTATCAATTCCCCAGTTTAAAAACTTGACTGCCCATGTACAGAAGGACGACTCTGGTTTCCCTAAACAGAGTGCAGAGCTAAATTTCCACCCCCCAGCATACATATAATCATGCAAAATTCACATTTTTTTCTCCCACCGGTTAGCCTTGACAATGTTTCAACTTCTCTACAGGAGGAATTTTCTTTAGGACCCGTGGAGAAAATATTGGACACAAACCAACGAAGAAATTTCATGCAGCCATAAGTAAACTACTATTTTGATTCACAGACAGACTTGCTTTTAATTTTCCTACTCTAGCACGTTGAATTCACTACCTTTTGAAATATCATGCATGGGAATGGTGTGTTCGGGCCTACCTCTCTTCAAATTGCCAACCTCGATGTAGACAGTCCAGGTTTCTCTATTACGTCAGGTTTCCTGTAGCGCTCCTTCCTGTAGAAAGCTTTTCCAGCTTCTGGAGGACGTCATAGTGCTTCTGGACAAGTCTGAGACGTGGAAGGATGTTGGAATGGGCCGAGAAGCTCAGGCTAACAAACTGCAGAGGAGGAGGATGTGTACTCTACTGCAAAAACGGTTGCAAGTGCGAATGACAGCGATTCACCGAGAGTTATTCGGCCGAGCAATTTGAATTACTGCGCAATTCATGGCGTGGGGGTGAGTTGTCCAGGCCGATTTGTTAGCTAACGTCATGGCCATCATTATTTGGTGTGTCTCTGACCACTAAATCCTTTCTTATGCCATTAACCACTTCCATTTCTGTCACATTATTGATTCTCCCTGACTGGACACTTCCCACGTGTCAACTACCTGTCTCTTTGGCATAATCGGGCTCGTTCGGATCCACGAGGCCATCCGACTGGCTGTGGGTGGCCAGTTGACTGGCCACCAAACTTGTTTAATCCGCACATTTCACATTCATGCAAATTTTAGAGTATAGTCCATGCAATTCAACGAATAAGGTTAGACACTTACTTGTGTGGCTGTGGACGTGTTCTGCAGGCTTCGGGACATGGAATGTTGGATTTGCTTGTTGCTGCTTTGTGCACGGGCGCTGGAGCTCCTTTTTGATTGGCTGATGCTGGATGCAAGACTTTGGGACCTGACCCTCTGGTTGTAGATGCTGCATGCGCTGACTTTGTCTGATTTGAGTTGCTGGTGTCTCCATAGTATGTGCTCCAGCTGGATCAGCTGCTATAGGATTCTTGTAGGACATCCTGTAGCTGCTTCTCCTCCTGGGATGCATGCTAAAACAAGAAGGATTGCGTTCACAGATGAAGGGTCCTGATGGATCCTTGATAGGTAGAGCGTGCGAGCCTCTACATGCTTGATTTGTCACTTGGAGAAAAAAAAATTTAATATGAAGAAACAGAACTCTTGTATGACTGTGCAGGAAGACATAACCAGATTGTTGCAATGGCAGTGGAAGGAGATGAAACAAGTGGAGGATGGAAGAAAAGAGTGGTTGCATGCCCCATCAACAGATTTCAAGCTTAAAATCCCTCTCTGGAATCGATTCTGGCCTGCCCAAAGGCGCTATAGGATGCTTCCTGTAGAAATGCAGAACTTCTTGTAGAAAGTCTTAAAACTTCCTATAGAAGGTTGAACCTCGACTAGATTGTGTCCAAATCTTGAAAAAAGTGAGTGCCCATGGAGGGAGTGTATGTGAGGATGCCTGGTAACTCGGTATGGACCCCTGTCCTTATTTTGCGAGGCCTCCTTTCTGCACTGTATTCCTGCAACCTGCAATAATTCTTCAGAGATTAAACCTGCTTCTTTCTCTTTTTTCCTTTTTTTATTTCTTTTTTTTCCTTTATTTTTTTTTTAGAGAGAGAGAGAGACAGTAGGGGTGCCTCCATGAGGTTTTCACCCCTATCTGCCTTGGGTGCCTCAGAGAGGTTTTCACCTAAAGGTATTTTTATTCAAATTCTTTATTTTCTGAGAGACAGCAGGGGCACCTCCATGAGGTTTTCACCCTTGCTGCCTGCTTTGGGCGCCTCAGAGAGGTTTTTGTCTAGGGATCTTTTTATTTCTTTTTTTTTTTTATGATCAAGGTGTGGCCGAAACAGAGGGAGAACCCTTCTCTATTACCAGCACTGATTTTTCCACAGTTTCGATGAACTCCTACCTCGAAAGGGGTTTCGTGTAGATCTTCAGTCGATGCCCATTGACGAGCATGGGGATGGCTTTTTCATCAATGTTCCTGATAAGGACTAAACCATTCTCATTGCATTTCTCCACTATTTATGGTCCTAGCCATCTTGTCCTCAGCTTCCCTTTGAAATCCTTGTGTCTAGAGTCATACAGCAATTCCCAATCTCCTCGCTGGAATTGCTTTTCATTAAGGTGCTGGTCATTCCATATCTTCCTCTAAAGTTGAACCACTTTTGAGTGGAGGAGGGCCTGCATTCTGTGTTCATCTAACCCATTCAGCTGCAATAACCTTTCACGTTGAGCATGGCTGAGATCTAGATCCAGCTGAGCTACCATCCTCAATGTGTTGTACTCGAACTCTATTGACAACAAAGCTCTCTTCCCATAGACCAGCTCATAAGGTGTGAAACTGGTTGTGGTCTTCCAAGTGGTGTTGTAGGCCCAAGTGGTCTCAACCAGGCAATCTTCCCAATCCTTTCTATTGCTGCTCACCACCTTAGTCAAAATCCCTTCTAATGCTCTATTATTGACTTCCTCCTGCCCATTTGCTTGAGGATAATATGGGGTGGAAGTCCTATGCTTGATCTTGTTATGAGCGAGCAAGTCTTCAATTAAGTTGGAGGTGAACTCGCTTCCTTGATTGGTGACTAACTCTCTTGGGTAGCCAAATTTGTAGAAGATATTTTCTCTTAAAAAATCAGCCACCTTTTCTTCTGTCGCTGCTTTGATTGCCTTTGTTTCTACCCACTTTGTCAGGTAGTCGGTGCACACAATGATGTAAGACCTTTGCCTTGAAGGAGGTTTGATAGGACCCACAAAATCCATGCCCCACTTCTCAAATGGCTCGAGGGTCACTTGAGGTTGGAGAGGCATTTCATCCCTTGGAGTCGGTTTCCCCATCCTCTGGCATCGGTCACACTGGCTTATGTATCTTCTGACATCCTGATGAAGAGTGGATCAATAGTAGCCTGCCTGTAAAATTTTGAAGGCAGTCCTCTTTGCTGCAAAGTGGCCTCCATAGGGTCCATCGTGACAGGTTAGGAGAATGTCAAAGACTTCCTCCTCCCCAACACAATGCCTCAAGATTTGATCTGGGCCAAGTTTGAACAAGTTTCCTAAGATCCAATCCTCACGATTCTACTCTTCTCCTTTGAGGATAGGTGTGGAGGGAACTGTGCTGAGACCAAGTAGTTTGCTATATCAGCAAACCAGTGAGAGAGTATTGAGATAGAAAACAGATGTTCATCAGGCATCTGATCATCCACCGTTCCTTTTTCACCTGCAGGCAAATCCAATCTAGATAAGAAGTCAACAACAACATTTTCTTTACTTGGTTTGTCGACGATATTCAAATCAAACTGCTACAACAAAAGTAACCATCTAATGATATGAGCATTTACATTAGGCTTATTCATTAAATATCTAATCGCAGCATGATCAGTATGTACAAATGTTTGATAACCTATGATGTAGTGTCAGAACTTGTTCAGGGAATGAACTACGGCTAGGAACTCTTTCTTGGTTACAGTATAGTTCATTTCTGCCTTGGACAGGTTTTTGCTGACAAAGTATATGGCATATGGAAGTTTCTCCTCAACTTGTCCTAAGGCTGCCCCTATGGCTTTGTCGGAGGCATCAATGTGGAGGTGGAAAGGTAGGGCCTAGTTTGGGCCTCTCAAAATCGGGGCGGACACTAACTTATCTTTCAACTCATTCAGAACCTCTTGACAGTCGTCAGTCCATTTAAACTCAACATCTTTTCCTAAGAGACCAAACAATGGTGAGGCTAGCTTGCTGAAATCTTTAATGAATCTTCTATAATATCCCACTAAGCCTAGGAAACTACAAACATCTCTTACCTTCTAAGGTGGTGGAACCCTTTTGACGATAGCAATTTTGTTAGGATCCACCTGTAATCCTTGAAGAGAAATGGTATGACCTAACACGGTCCCTTCAGTCGTCAGGAATTCACATTTTTTAAGACTGAGGGACAGGTTCATCTCAATGCACTTGTTTAAAACTTTTCCCAATTTGGACAAGGCTTCTTGGAAGTTAGACCCATAAGGAGTAAAGTCATCCATATAGATTTCTACCAAATCATGAACCAACTCAGCAAATATGCTCAATACAACTCTTTGGAAAGTGGCAAGAGCGTTGTACAACCCAAAGGGAAGAACTCGGTAGGCAAAGGTACCCCATGGACAAGTGAAGGTGGTCTTATCTTGGTCCTCCGGGCTGATTTGGATCTTATTATACCCGCTGAACCCATCTAGGAAAGAGAAGAGCTTCTTCCTTGCCAGTCCATCCAACAGTTGATCTATGAAAGGAAAAGGGAAGTGGTATTTCTTGGTGGCTTTGTTCAGTTCTCTATAATCTACATAGATTCTCCACTTCCCATTTTTCTTGGGTACCAACACCCGAGGGGAAACCCGTTCGCTGTTCGAGATGGGGTAGATGAACCCTGCATCCAACAATTTTTGCAATTCCTCTTTAACGATGTCCTTAAGGGTCGGATTCATTCTCCTCTGAGGCTGCCTGACTAGTTTACAGTCCTCTTTAATGTAAATATGATGGGTATAGACCGAGGGATGGATTCCTTTCATTTCATTATAGCTCCAGACAAAAGCCTCCAAATGGCGGTTCAAAAGGCTACATAGCTCCTTTTCCTGAGAGGGAGAGAGAGAGGAGCTGTTCTTTAAAGTTATTTCAGGGCCAAACTCCACATTCTTAACTCTGGGAGAGGTCAGATCAGTCACACAGAGGTCCACTAAAGCACTGGCTTGGGTACCTTCCACCAACTCCTCTAAGGATAGTGCACCGGGAGGAGGACTTTGGATTAAGTTCTCAATGAAATCATCCTCGATTTGAGGACCTCCCCTGGTGGCCTCCACTGTGCACAATGGTGCAGAGTAGACCTCGTCCTCATCTCCTTCTTCCAACCAGAGTGGTAAGTCATGTTCTAGCAGAGGTTGGGCAGGAGGGTATAGGACCAGCTATTTGGACATAGGCCCATTCTTGATGGTCATGCTTCCTGCTTGACAACTGATGTAAGCATCTGCAGTAGCTAGCCAAGGCCTTCCCAAAATGAGGGGGTATCCAGTGAGTTTTTCCTTTGGCTGAAGGACCAAGAAGTCTGGAGGGTACTCCCAAGAGTCAATAGAGACCAGGACATCTTCCACAATCCCTTCGGGAGTCATGGTGGAGCGGTCTGCCAACTACAGTACTGTCGAGGTCTTCCTTAAGGAACTCTGAAGGTTGAGTTTAAGCATGGTGTCCCTGGTCATCACATTAATGGTAGCCCCTAGATCAATCAAGGTGTGGGGGATGATGGTGCCATTGATGTGAACATTAACTACAGGAATCCCAGGGTCCAAATACTTTGGACAGATTACTTGCCCCAACATAATATTGGACAGTTGTCCTATGACATTGATAGTTGAGGCGTCTCTCTTTCGCCTACCTGGGTGCCTGAAACACTTCTCCTTAATCAATTTGTTGTTTATCGGTACATCTTTTATGGCCTAGAGAAGTGGTATTTTCACACACAACTACTTGATTTCTCCCAGAAGCTCAGTCTCCTCTGGGTTGGGTTTCGTGGTTACTGTTAGTTTCTCAGGAAAGGGTGGAATGGCTTTGCGTTCACTTTCCTGTTTCTCTTCTTCCTCCTCTAGGGGAGGAGGTTGGCACTCTGGAAGGACCTTCCCAAATCACAGGTTGATCTCCTGGATATCCACAGCATAGGTAGGGAATGTTGTCTCCCCAGTATATACCTGCTGGGCCTGTCTGTTGTTTGGGTTCGGGTTCGGTTGAACAGGCATCTGGGGTTGTCTTGGAGGAGCAGGAGGTAATGGTTGTGGTTGAGCCAGTGGTGGAGGAAAAATGGTGGGAGGAGGGTTGTATTGAGGCCTCCACCTCGGTTGAGGTGCATTCCACTGAGGTTGAGGCTGGGCATGTGAGTGAAACGAATGTGAAGTAGGTTGAGCATGGTATGGAGATGAATAAGACCACAGAGGAGGTGCAGACCATGATGGATGAGTAGGGGGGGGCCAAGAAGGTATATGAGAAGATTGGTTGGGGTTATAATAAGCTTGGGATGTCCCTTGCATCCCCTGCTGGTAAGGTCTGGGCCCATGTGGCCTCCTTTGGTTGAGGAAGTAGAGAGGTTCAGCAGCCGCCTCAGTCCCTAGGTACATGGCTTTAAATCCAGGCAAGGTAGGGCATTGGTTGGTGGGATGGTCTTCCTCACAAATGAAACATACCTCTACTGAGTGCAATGGACACTCATTTTTAGGGTGCTTCCTCATGCAACTGGGACAAAAAATGGCCAAAGCCCTCTCAGCTTCCTCTTTCTTTTGCTGAATTCGGAAGGTATCAAGTTGCATGGAAATAGTCTATCTCATCTCACTTTTGAGTTCTTCCATCCGATTAGAAAACTCATGCATGGAGAAGGTGGTACTAGCTAAAAGTGGATTCCCCCTACCTCTCTTCCAGGCCGCCCTAGAATGGTTTCTAAACATGGTCTTTATGTCCTCATAAGGTAGTTGGTAGATGTCCCCTCCAGCTAGCATGTGAAGGGTATCTAGAAGGTCTTCAGGGACTCCTCGGAGCAAAACCAGCTTCAGAGATTCCGGGTCAAGTGTGCACCTGGCCCATTTATAACTAAGTTGGAACCTTTCCTCATAATCTTCTAAAGACTCATCGCTTCCCATGGTCATCCGAAAGATCTCTCCCTTAGTTTCCTTGGATCTACAGTAGTCCCGGTATTTGGCGTTAAAAGCTTGCTGCATCTGAGCCCAAGTGGTGATATTGTTTCTAGGTAACCCCATGAACCAGCCTAATGCTACATCCTTGAGGGTAGAGGGAAAGAGTTTCAACTTTTTCTCTTCCTAAACATAGTCGTAAGTTCGACAAAGGACAACAAAATCAAACAGGAAGGTATCAGGGTCTTCAGTAGTCAAGCCATGGAAGTGAGTTAAAGTTGAGGGACTTCTGTTTTTCATTTTCATGTCTCCATTGGTCTCTTGGATGGGAAAGGCACCTTCTATTCTCTCATCTTCTCTTCTACCGTTTCGGTTTTCAGCCATGGCTTCAGAGAACCGTTCTCTAAATCTTCTTCTGTTATAGGATCTTCGTATACCTCAGGAGGTTCACCTATAGGTTCTTCTGGCTCATTGTTACCAAATAAGAGAGAAGGTTGACTCAGTGATGTGGTGGGGGTGTTGGGTAGGAATTTTCTGGTTTTATCTCTGTTCCTACAAGGCATGAAATGGAAAGATTTTTTTTGGTTGCTTTTTCTTTTTCTGCTAGTACCTACAAAACTAAAATAAACTAAACTACAACTAACTATCTTGCTGAAATGAAAATGTGGAATGGAAATGAAAACAGGAAAGGACTAATCTATTTTGCTGGAATGAAATTGCGGAATTGAAATGCTAAGCTACACTTGTAGAATTGAAATTGCGGAATTGAAATGCTAATCTATGAACGCAGGAAATGTCTACTCTACTTTTGCGGAAATGAAATTATAGAATGGAAATGAAATAAACCAATCAGCAGAAGGTTGTAGTAGAAAATAGAAGAAAAGCAGCAATCACAAATACTCTGATGCTTCCCCGGTAACGGCGCAAAAAAGAGTGGTGGGCTCCAGTATTGCAACAATAATGTTGCAACTCCCAGGACTCCCTTCTTTACTTTTATCAACCTGATTGTTTGTAACAAGATTGGAAGCGACGGTGCTGTATGCACAAGTACTAGCTCTTGCCGCAGCTGTCACGGTCAGCTGGCAAAAGTCCGCTAGGAGCTTAAGCCAACTTCTATGAGCTCTTAGAAGAAGCTTTTTAATTGATGGATGAAAGCTAACTCGAAGGAAGCTAATCTGCTTGTGAAAAGAAACTGAAAAGCTGAAAGAAAGCGCAAACCCTAATTCTACCAGCTAGTCCTACTGATGCAAAGAAGAGAATGCAAGCTACTAAAAGAGATGCCATTACTTCTAGGAAGGTAAAATACATGTATCTAGACTACCTTTATCTGAATAAAACATGTTTTTGTAGTTTTGAATAAGTTGTCAGAATTATCATACATAGGCTTTCACTATTCTTGATTGTGCAGAGGTGGATCGAGAAGGAGAAATGCTTGGAAGAGGTTGGGAAGGTTCAGAGGGGCCCTAAGGGGTCCCTAACACCCTTTCAGAGAGTTTCACAGAGTTTGGCTATCAAGAAACCTCATTTGTGAGCTTCTACAGGAAGTCTGCAGGGGTTCTACAAGATGTTCAGGAATTTCTACAGGATGTTCAGAAATTTCTACAAGATGTTCAGAAATGGGATTTTGGAGGATGGATGAGTGAGGAAAGATGAGGGAATGGGTATGGAGGTAGGATAGGGGTTTGAAGTGGTCCAAGGACTGGTGGATGGAGTTGGGAGAAGGTGTATAGGGTTGAATTTGCTCAAAGAATACTGAAACAATGGTTGCACAAAAAGGTTGTGTTATGTAGGCAAAATGACAAATGTGAGGCAAGAAACCAAGTTAGGGGATGGAACAGATGGGTTTGATGAAGTTTGGGTGGATGAAGAAGTGGTAGAGGTGCTCTGCAACGTATATTTCCAACTGAACCAATAAAGACTTGCAAGTAATCAAAGACCTAGTTGTACTAACCTAATCTGATCTAGCTAACAGTAAAGTGAATGAATAGAACCTCTATTTGCAAGGAAACCATGTATATCAACTATGAAATGAAGCATTTCAAAGATATGAACATCTAACCAACTTCTGCCAACAAAAATCATACACTAGTGATTGCATGGCAAAGAAAAAATAGTGTTTTTGTTTCTGACAACAAGGTTACTTTGATCCCAGCCCTTGATCCTATGAGGGAGAGTTGAAACCAAAGGTGCTTTTTGGCCTTTTTCTGGAGCTTTTTCCCTGTTGATATCCTACCAACTTAATATAAACATCAGAAGCCTTTCTAACCATCAACAGTGACCTAGTTAATCAGCAAAATTTAATCTGCCTAACAGAAATAATTTTGCAAATGCATAAAGGAGAAACAATGATGCATAAAGGAGAGGTAAAAATACATAAAAGAGGCCTTGGTTCTCAGGTTGGGCCCAACCCTAAGAGCTACGGCTCCTATAAAGAACTCAAAGCTGATACAAAATAGGACTGCTTGTCATTATCAAAAAATAGTCATCAACCGAACGTTATGCCACAATGGCTACAAAAAAACGAGCTGAAAGTGACAACACTATAGTGAAAAAAAAGTGCAATAGTTTCAAAAGTAAACTACAAAGGCTGAGGCCTTCTTATTTATACATCACGAGGGGCCTAGCAGGCCTCCTAAATTCAAGGGACTTGGCTGTCCCAATTACTAGTAGACAGTCCCTTTTCCCAAATCTGCTCGGTTGCCTTTAGGATCCGTTTTGGTGGCCTGTGAGCTCAGAGTTGAGGGTGGAGATCTTGAGGAAGGGCCATTTAATGTCAGAGACAACCCCCCTACGAATCCTCACCTCAAGCTTGGTTGTCACCTAGCCCATGATTGCTTGGTTTTGCTCCAACATTTGTCCAAAAAACCTGAAATAACCATGTACTAGCCTCTTAGGTAGAGTGACCACCCTTATTCGTTCAAATGACATAAACATACTAAAAAGATGCTAATCTATGAAAAATGGAGGATTGAACAAGGACAATTAGGCAAAATGAGCCCAATAAGTTACCCAATTCAGGGCTCATCAGTAGGCAGTAGTTTTGATGCTTTTGATTAGATGAATGGATGGAAAAGACTGTTGAGGAGCTGAAGAGGGAAAAATTCTATCAAGAATCCTCTTCAAACTGAAGAAAACATTGAGAATTAAACAAAACTAAAAGGCAGAGCACAACAAATTCATGAATTCTACCTTTGTCACTCAATTTGTTAATTTTAGAAGCAAAGGAAATGGAATACATAAAACATCAATAAACTTACAATTACATCAAGAAAAACACCATCAAAACATAGAGCCACAAGGATCCCAACAAGTGCTGCAAAACCCTGGTCTTTCCTTTGCCAAAAATGAAGAAATCAAATGTACAATGAAGTACCAAGCAATCCCAAGTGTCCAACCCTGAAAATGACTGAGAAATCACATGATATAGACAAGCCTAACTCCTTCTCAAGCCTCTAGGGGTCAAGATCATCATTATAGGAGTTGTTTCAACCAATTCTAAACAAGGCACTGAAATCTAGGCAATCAAACAACTTGCCTCTATATGGAAGGAAACTGATTCATTCATTTAATTTTCACTTTTTAGTGAATGAATCCTCTAGAACAAGTAAATATGTACCAAAATTACATCATGGTTATGAAATTACATCATGGTAGATAAAGAGTTACATGAAAAAGTGAAACTAGTCAAAACTGGGCAAATTTCTGAGCTGAAGAGTGAAAAAATAGGCCAAAATCCTCTATGCGCTACGCCCAAAATCTCTATGCGTAGTGCAAATTTGGAGCTAATTTTGAGGCCCTTCTCGAAGTCAAAATTGAGCTCATGATAGCGCGTTGGAAAGCCCTACCTGTCTACTTTCCATCCCAAGTGTAATTTCTGGATTTGGATGTCACTAGCCCCTCGAAGATGTCAATTGCCTAAGACTGCTTCCTGTGGGTCAAAATAGGGGCAGTGAGGTCATTTTTTAGTGTTTTTTAACCTTTTGAGGGCCCAAAACCTGCCCAAATTTCTTGGCCATGAACAAGAAACCATAATGTTTCATGAAAAATCTAGAAATGCAATTTTTTTGTAATTTGGAGCTCCCTAGCAAAAGCGAGCTCCACGTGGCGTGGCGCATAGGGAGGAAAACCCTGTGTTAAAATTTTTTGTGCATAATGCCTTTTTGAAGACCCGTTTTGAGGGCCTTACCGGTGTCCAAATTGGGTGTGGATAGCTTGTTGGAAATTTATTTGAGCCTAATTTCCATCCCAACTTGAATGTTTCAATGTGGAGTTCATTTTCCCTATCAAAAATCAAATCTCCCACGATGGGTCAAAATGTGCCAAATGAGGCTGCCTCAAGGCAGAGTGCTGTTGTAGTAAACTTAGAAGATGTTACGCAACCCCAAATTGAGCTCATGATAGCTCATTGGAAATATATTTGTGTCTAGTTATCATTTGATTCATCAAGCAGGTCATTTGGCCAACCAAGCTAGGAGAAAGCATGATTTTCCCAAGGTCACTTCAGAGGTGCATCAATTGTCCCGAGGCAACTGTACTTTTGACATTTCTCTAAAACCATGACACCTGTGTAAACAGTAAAGGAGGTTTTTCTTCTTTGGCCTATTTTGGACAAAAACCTCTCTCAGTCTTCCCAAATTCATATTTATTTTCTCATAAACATCATTGGAATAAAACCTATCCCGATGTGTGGAACAGTGGATTTGTTGAAATGAAGCGAAATGAAGGGGATAGGGGGCTTCTAAATTCTTGAGAAAGTTTTGGGAAGTAGGGAGGGATGCTAGGAAGTAGGGGAAAGTGAAATTTTATAGATTGAGTGAGGGGAAGGGGTCGAAAAGGGCAAGACACAGGCCTAGCCTAGAAAATTGCCAAGTTGTAGCAAGAAACTAGGGCTTGTGGAAAAATGAGGAATTTGGGGGATCTCAGTGATCGAAAGTGTTTGATAAGGTACATTAAGGATAGGGGAAGGTGTATGGACATCAAGATACAAGTTTTGCTGATGATTTGACCATCCAAGAGAAATTAGCTTCAAAACGCTAGGAGAGGGAAATGAACTTTGCCTAGGCACAACTAAAGCATGAACAAGGCATAAAATGACCCAGTGGAACTTGACATGATGATGAAAACCATCTGAATGATGGTACACTCTATAGAATGGTGACATGAAGTTCTTGAGACAGCCATCAGGGTTTGGGAATTTTAAGTATGAGACTAGGATTTGGTGCATTTGGGATTTTGGGGAAAGGGAACTTGGGATTAGGGGTATGTGAATTTGGGGAATAAGGAGAGCAAGGAAAATATGCAAAAAGGGAGTGATGAGAAAAACAGCCAAATACAAAACCGTAGTAGTAATCTCCTTTGCAAATTTTGAAGAGATAGGGTTTGCTTTCCTTAACACACTTCACCATGCAACAAATACCATCAAATTTAGATGAAAAGCAATGACAGAAGGTTAAGCTACTTAAACGAGTGATAATCCACAAGTTTCAAGTGATTTGGAGAAAAATTTAGTAAGTTTTGGGCTTCTTAGCGGTATGCGCCACGTAGCATGCCTAATGCGCCATGCCTCTCCAATGCGCCGCGCCCATGTTAAAATGCACTAAGTGTTGAGGCCCAGTGCGCCGCGCCTCCTACCCAGTGCGTCGCGCCAGTCAAGTTGGAGCAATTTTCACCCAAAAATCTCACAACCACCTTGCTTTGTTTTCTCTTTGCTCTCTTGCATGTAAATGAACTATTGAAGCACAAGAATATCTCCTTTGGCATGGACTTTGATTCTTCACTTTTGTAATGTTGCAAACTTTGGCACTTTCATATAACTCTGTTTTTTGCTTCCACTTTGATTTTTTGCTGAATGATGAAACTCTGTCTATTTTTGTAGGGATGATTGGCATGTAATTTTGGAAAAGGATGACCAGAGTTGCGCCTGAAGTACCTCATGACTGAAAAACTTTAAAAATTACATATTTATTACAAACCATAAATTTTATGATTTCTTCTTCAAAATAGAGTTTTGAAGAATAATCATGATCAAACATATTGACGAGGAAATTTTGCAATGAAAACTGATTTTGAACCTCCCTCATGTGCTTGCTGGCATCATTAGCCATTTTAACTTGCAAAACCCTAGACCTAATGAATAAAATGACTCTTTGATGACCACGAGACCAAACAGGACTATACATGACTTTAAAATTGACTTTGATAAGCAGACACGGACCAGCAAGTACACGACATGAGGGAGATGAGTGACAAGACCCTTCCATCAGAAGATCAATGCTCCTAATGGAATGCAAATGACTAAACATGAATAAGACCCCTAAAATGAAATGAAACAAATGAGATTTTGATCTCTGACAGAGGGCTGAAGAGACCGACTCTGACAGGTAGCAATTGGTTATTCCCAGGTGCCAGGAATTGATTTTGGTGATACTTTTTCTCCTGTTTCTAAGGTAACTTCTATTAGATTACTTTTATCTGTTGCTGCTACTTTTGATTTTGAGGTAGAATAGATGGATGCGAAGACAACATTTCTTCACAGGGATCTGGAAGAGGAGATCTACATGAAGCAACCTAAAGGTTTTATAGTGAAGGGTAAGAAATAAATGGTATGTAAGTTAAAAAAGTATTTGTGTGGGTTAAAATAGTCACCAAGGATGTGGTATTAGAAATTTGATACATTTATACGGGGACTTGGCTTCACTAGAAGAAAAGTAGATGACTGTGTGTATTATAAACTAATTGGTGACAATGTTATTTATTTGTTCTTGTATGTGGATGACATGTTGTTGGTTGGAAATGACAAAGAAATTATCCAGGATTTGAAGACCCAATTATCGTCCAAATTCAACATGAAAGATCTTGGTGATGCAAACTATATTTTGGGCATGGAAATTAAAAGAGTTCGAGCAAATAGAAAGCTCTGGCTAAACCAGAGGAATTATGTCGAGACAATATTGTAGACATTTAATATGTAGGATAGTAAACCGGTGAATGTTCCTATTCCTGTAGGTGTGAAGTAATATGTTGAACAGTGTCCCAAGACAGAAGAAGAGGAAGAGGACATGTCTCATGTTCCATATGCAAGTGAAATTGATAGCTTGATGTATGTAATCATATGTACTAGACTAGACATTGCACATGCAGTGGGAGTATCGAGTAGGTTTATGTCAAAACCAGGGAAGGAGCACTAGATAGTAGTGAAGCAATTTTTTAGGTATATGTGTGGCACTAGTGATTATGGTTTGTGCTACCAAGGAAGACTAGGATTGGATAAAGTATTGGATATTCGTGGCTTTGTTGGTGCAAACTGGGTTGGAGATTTGGATTAGAGAAGATCTACGAGTGGGTATGTGTTTAACCGATTTGGAAGTGCAGTTAGTTGGATGAGTAAGAAACAATATGTATTGGCACTATCAACTGCAGAGGTAGAATACATGGCAACCACTCATGCAAGCAAGGAAACATCTTGGTTGGAGAGATTGTGTTCAAGTATGGGGTTAGTACAGGGAGCTATAAGGATAGATTGTGACAACCAAAGTGCAATTTTCTTGGCAAAGAACCCTGCATATCATTCAAAGACAAAGCACATTGATGTTCAGTATCACTTTATGAGGGATATGATAGAAGACAAAGGAGTGTTGCTTGTAAAGGTGGACATTGTGAAGAATATTGCAGATGCATTGACAAAATTTATGAGCTCTAAGAAGTTCTCTTCGTGTAGAGAAACAATGGGCATTGCAGGGTTGGATAAATGACTAAGCTCTCTTGTGGCCCCCTGTGGAAAGAAAATAACAAGTGGGAGAATTTTTGGTTGTGTTATATTCTTTCCATGACTAGCCCACGTAGTTAACCGGGAGATTAGAGGGGGGTTGGATCCCCCCCTTCGTTGTGCCGATTACGTAGTGGGGGGGTCACAGGGGGTTTGAGGGGTGCAGGTAACCCCCCTCTATGGGGTTCGATGCAACGCCCTAGAAAATTTTGGTTTTTGACCGTATGTTAGGTTGGGTGAACCTACCTATGATTTTGTGCATGATTTTCACATGTGGTTTTGGATGCGATGGTTTTCGGTCCATGGTTTTGGACATGATGGTTTTCGGTCCATGGTATTGGATGCTTCAGCATGTATAAATATGTATTGTAACATTGAAAGGAACATAATGGAAAATCAAGCTGGTAGTCCCGATTTTGGGATCCAAGGGAAATCTTTGTGTATATGTGTTTGATGTGTTATGCTCTCACATTCTTTATTTTGTTTGTTTTAGAATTCGTATGCAGGTAATTTCTATATGGGATTAAAAACTACACTATCCTTTACAAAAATTAATCTTCTATTTAGCAACTGCTTAGCTCCAATATAATAAATGCCATCAATTATATTCATGAAGAGATTATATTATAGGGACAGGTCTAGTAGGAAGATTTAAAAAAAAAAAAGGGTAGTGAAATTACTCACTATCCTTTGCAAAAATTATCTTCAATTTAGCAACTGCTTAGCTCCAATATAGTAAAGGCCATAAATTATACTCATGAAGAGATTATATTTCAGGTATGCAAATGAATAGTAAGACTATAGTAAAGGCCATCAATTATACTCAAGAAGAGATTATATTTTAGGTATTCTTATAGGCAGTAAGACAATAAGCCTTCATACCTTTATTTGTGGTCTATTGTCAGACAAATATCGTACTAAAAATGCATCCTGTGAACAAGTGAAATAGTGCTAATGTTAATGATGAAGCGAGTGATCAAGTAAAATATGAATTGTGATTGATCTTTGGTTATATGGTTGTGATCTTACTTCCCTCTTCTTCAACTAATTGTTGAACAATTCTAGATAGATAAGTATTCCTAAATGCATATATGAATTGTATTGAACTATTACTATTTTTATGGTTTATTTCATTGTTGAATTAATTTTTAGGTTGCCTCTCTAACTGCTTGTGTTAGTTGCATTTGTGATTTATGGATTTGTGATTCATGATTAATGGAATGGATGTGTGTATTTAGGTTTCATAAATCTATATTTTCGTGCCTGTTAATAGTAAATAGTTAATAACAAAAGCAATTTAGTTCAGTTACATCATAAATTTGTGTGAATTTGGGTTCAATTTTTGTATAAATTTGGGTGGTAAAGTGAAGTACCACATCCTCAAAGTGCATAGAAGTTATTGGGTGTATTACATGCATGGATCAATACAACTATGTTTGACATGCAGGCCCTAAAAAATTAGCTCTTATAAAATAGGAAAACTACCCACAACGAAAGCCGACGTGCACCTGTAAATGGAACCATCATGATGGAATATGGCACAAACAAATCTAGGGGTTGAAATTCCCTTAATGCACATTAGACGTCCAATGATCCAAACAACATCTACGCATTCACCAATTTTAAGAGCTTTAGTAGGAAGGCATCGACATATGTACTATAAATGGAACCAACATGATGAAATATGGCACATACAAATCTAGGGGCTGAAATTCCCTTAATGCACATTAGACGTCCAATGATCCAAAAGACATATATGCATTCACCAATTGTAAGAGCTTCACCAGGAAGGCATCGACATATGTAGAGCATCTAGCTTGGTGGGCCTCGGAGTTTGTGAGAAAGAGTGAGTAGATCACAGAGTATTGTTTTATTTCAGTCCTTATAGAAAATTTAAGTAATTTTTAAGTACGAACCATATAAGTTTTAAAGTAAATTCTACTAATTTTCATAATTTAATGGTTTGTTTTAGTCTTCAGAGTAAATTTAAGTAATTTTTAGTTATGAATCATACAAGTTTTAAAATAAATTATACTAATTTTCATAATTTAACGACATTTTCAGTGATCTAGAAATAGATAATGAATAAAAAGAATAGGAGCTTACTGATGATGACATCACCCCAGGGTTTGGAGCCTCATTTTTATTCCATTGGAGCCTAGTGAGGTACGCAATATTCTCATCCCTGGTAACCACAATGTTAGAAATTTTGAACATCTAAGCCTCTCATTTGGGTCTTCTACCCCTGCTTCTTTATTATAATAAATGGCTTCCCAAAGTCATAAAATGTAAATGCCATCCCTGCAAATAGTAAAAAAGTGCGGCACAAATTTTAAAGCATAAACTTAAAAGAAAGGATGAAAAATAGTGAATTTTGAACCAGATATCTGTGGTGTGTGTACTCTTCCCTGTATGGAAGAAGACTAAAAGTGGGGTGGAAATGTAGCTGAGGTTAGAAATGAAACATACCTGGGCACCATTAATGGATTGAAGATTCAATGGTGGGGTTGGATATCAATATGTTACTATACTCCAATGGTGGGGTTGGATATCAATATGTTACTATACTCCTTCTTGTGTGGAAGAACAGTAAAAATGGGGTGGAAATGCAGTGAGGTTAGAAATGAAACATACCCGGGCATCGCTAATGGATTAAACATCCAATGGTGGCATTCGATATTAATATGTTACTCCTAAAACCTTAATTCAAAACTCTCTTCAATCTTGTTTTCCCTCCCACCCTCTGAAAAGTGAAAATATGCTACTCATAAACTTAAAAGAAAGGATGAAAAAAATAGTGAATTTTGAACTAGAGATCTAAGGTGTGTGTACTCCTCCCTATGTGGAAGAAGACTAAAAGTGTGCTGGAAATGCAACAAGGTTAGAAATGAAACATACCTGCCATTAATGGATTGAAGATCCAATTGTGAGGTTTGATATTAGTATGCTATGGGTAAAACTTTAATTCACAACTCTCTTCAATCTCGTTTTCCCTCCTGTGCTGTGAAAAGTGAAAATGCACTACTCCCTTTCCCTCCACCTTATGAAAAGTGAAAATTTAATTCACAACTCTCTTCAATCTTGTTTTCCCTCTAGCGGTGTGAAAAGTGAAAATATCTACTCATTTTCCCTCCGCCCTATGAAAAGTGAAAATATACTACTAGTTTTAGAACGTAAATGAAAACTGGAATTGGGAGGGCTTTGTTACATCAAAACTAAGGCTGATTTTTTAAAAAAATGTTAAATTTCCCAAAACAATAAATACAATATTTATAGAGTATAGAGTAGATGTGTAGGTGTAATGTAAGTATGTAAACAATTCTAAATATGGGCTTAGTTAAATAATAATAGTAATAATAATAATAAAAGTCAAAAGTATGGGGATTAGTGCAAAAATCTAAATCTTGGCTCAATTAATAATAAAAATAATAAAATACAATTTGTTATATTTTGATTTTGTTATTAACTTGTGAATAGGTTTTGTTACAATACCATGAGCCAATAACATGGCTTATCAATACCTCAAGCCCAAAAACCATAACTTATTTCACAACAAAAATATTTTATTACAATATGACAAGATTCTTAACCATGGATATTCACCCCCCACTTTTGTGGATATTATTAACTTGTAAAAAATTGGTTTTGTTATAATACCATGGGCCAATAATATGGCTTATCAATACCACATGCTCTAGAAACATAACTTATTTCACAATCAAAATATCTTATAACAATATGAAAATATTCTTAACCATGTATATTCATTCTGACTTTACCACAGATATTATTAACTTGGAAATAGACTTTGTTACAATACCATGGCTTATCAATATCACATGCCCAAAAATCACAACTTATTTCAAAATCAAAATATTTTATAAGAATATGACATGATTCTTAATCATGGATATTCACCCCGTCTTTGTCATTGATATTATGAACTTGTCAATAGGCTTTGTTACAATAGCATGGGCTAATACCATGACTATCAATACCACATACCAAAAAATCATATCTTATTTCACAATATAAATATTTTATAACAATATAACAAGATTCTCAACCATTTAGCATGGATATTATTAACTTGTAAATAGGCTTTGTTAAAATACCATGGGCCAATACCATGGCTTATCAATACCACATGACCAAAAACCATAACTTATTTCACAATAAAAATATTTTAATTTAATTTAATTTTATAACATTTTTTATTTGAAACTAATAGGAAAAGGGTTGTAATTAGTTTTGAGATATATATAACCCCTCTATCCTCATGAATACTAAAATTATTCCCATATAAATTGAATTAAGGTTTTAATAAAATTTAAATTGAGAATACTTTTGTATTTAAAGATGTGAAATTTATATAATACAAATATTAGTAGGAACCAACATAGATCTATCTTAACTAAGGATCCAAGTGATGATAGAAAGAAAAGGGAAGGGAAGAGAGGGGGAGGGAGATAGTGACAAATATGGAGGGTGGAGAGAGAGAGAGGAGAGAGTGAAAGAGTGATGGGGGGAGACGGAGAGAAGGAGGTAGGAAGAGAGAAAGAGGGTAGAGAGAAGAAGGGGGGGAGAGACATGGAGACAGAGGGGGAGAGAGAGAGATATGGATTTGGAGGGGGAGAGAGAGGGAGGAAAGAACTAAGGCAAAGGGAGATAAAGGTGGAGAGAGAGAGGGAGTGACAAGGGATAGATGGATAGAGAGAGAGAGAAAAGAGAAGAGGGAAGAGAGAGAATAGGTGGGGATAAAGATAGGGAGAGAAGGGAAAGAGATAGAGAGGGAGGCAAAGAGATGGAGGGGGTAGAGAGAGACAGAGTGATGGGAGGGATATAGGGAGGTGAGAGAGAAAGGGAGAGAGAGAGAGGGAGTGACAAGGGAGTGATGGAGAGAGAAGAGATAGAGGGAAGAGAGAGAGGCAAAGAGGAAGAGGGAGGGCAAGAGAGATAAATATGGAGAGAGAGTGTGTATGTTTGGGGGCTGAGAAGAGAGAGGGAATAAGAAATAAACACATATATACAAATATAGATATTATATAGTATTATATAACCAACCTAGATCTATCAAGCGCCAAAAAAGAGGTTTGCACACTGAGAGATTGGATCCCTCTTAGCGCTTGATAGATTCGGGTTAAGATGGATCTTGGCTGGCTTAATAATTTTGTAGTTGCATTTGATAAACTAACACTTTTTTTTTATGGTTGTGTTTGAAAACATTTTTTCCATATTTGGTGCATTTATCATAATAATAATAATCTAATTTTAATTTAATTTTAAGCTTACCTTTTTTATTCAATGATTTTGTTGTTAGTTTATAGAGATATACATGTTATACTTTTGGAATTTGAAAAGGAAACACGTGCTCTTAACTTGGTTGTAATGAAAAAAATTAAGTGTAAGAAAGAAACATGCCATCTTAACTTGGTTGTATTAAAAACATAAGTGTTCTTGTATACTAGGTGGGTGCAAACAAGAGAGAGTATATGGTAAGTGGATTAAATAGTTAAAAACAAATGTTAGTTAAGGAGAAAATTACAAAAATCTAACAAATAGGCTAGGGTTAGGATATCACTGTTTTGGGACATCTAAAGTTGAAGGTACATTTTATGGATGTGTAGTATAAGCCCTTGTGTGTAGGGCACATATTATCGGTATCTTGGAATTTTGGTGTGTGTTAGTGGTGTCAACTAGTGGCAGAGATTCCAACCAATGAGTAGGCAAATTTTTTAATTTACAAGGTTAGCATCAATCAAGTATTCTCCCTCTCTACCCAACTCTAAGATGTGGAGTGTGCATAATGGACTTATTATTGTAACAAATTGCAAATATTTGATTATATTTAAGTTAAAGGGCTTGAAGTGGTTGCTATAAATCTTTAAAGGATCTGTGTGTTTTTCAATTAAACCCTTGTGGTCAAGGAGCTACAAAAGAGGAAGACCTTATGGATAATTTTAAGGGGTTGTAATGACCCTCGTATTGTGGTAAATATGTAGATATGATGATAATGGTCCTAATCTTAGTACATTCATGTACATAATGTAAGCATTTTCCTATCACCTTGCATTTTATAAATATGATAAATATTTTGCAGTTTCCCTGATGTACATGTTGAATTTCCACTTGCATGATTATGGGAAACACTTCTTAGTTAGCCTTGTGTACATGGGGAAGATCATAATTACTTTATGCCCACAAATATAATAGTGAATAGTGTCTAACTGAATCAAAACCCTAACCATTGACCTAATCTCCATTGATGAGGCTTCAACCAATGGTCCTTCCTTAAGGTAACCACTTATAAATATTGATGACACATTTTTCTAACTCAATGAACCTTGTATTAACTAAGGGGAGCTAGATGGAACCTCAATGACTTCAAGGTGAGGGTAATAACCAAATTTCAACATATACCATAATAACTTATACATATGTCTTTATACGAGGGGCATGATAAAAGTATAAGGAACTCTATTAATGGTGGGGTTAAAGAGCATATAGCTCAACTCATATAGTTGAAAGAGTAAAAATAATTCGACCTGAGATCTAAGAAGAGACTCATAGACACTCACAGGAATAATATTTACAGGCCTTGATGCAATCAATGAGGGTGGGAATATATTTTACAGCCTATTAGAACACATGAATTCATTTTTCTCCTCCCTCACACCTTGTCGATTCTAGAATAGACCTAGGAAGAGCGAAAATCATAGATGGGGAGAAAATGGGAGGCCAAATGGCAGGAAATGGAAAATCTAGTTAGCCAAGCCCTAACTAACTAGAAGGATGGAGTGAGAAGTAGAAAGAGAAGAGAAATCGGTATAAGGAGAATAGGAAGCAAAAGAGCATAGTGAGAGGAGAGTAAGGGAGAAGGAACTAAGAGTGAACAAGATTAGGAGAGGGCAATCAAGGGCAAGGAAGTCACTGGGTAACTACTCGAAGGGTGTTGTTGCAAGGAGGGTGTCACACTTGGACATCATGGGGTTTGCAACAAGAAGATAAAAAACTAAATTCTAATGTTAGAGGTAAGCTTCCATCATGTTGTTGAACTGTAAATTTGACATTTACAGCATCAAACTACCACTTCTCTACATCTAATTAACAATCGAGTTCTCAGGTCTAGCGTAATGGGAAAATCACTACCATGAATCTCTTTAGAGAACTAAAATTTCCTAATGATCTTATAGTCATATATTTTTTGGTTAGTTTTACAATCAAAGACTCAAGAACCTTATCGGCATGCTTGTGGCTTAGCCACCTTCCAAGTAATGTGATAAAAACACCTAGTAATGTTTTCACACTAAGCACTATACAATAAAATTAACCCTAATATCTTAGTGAAGCACGAGTAACTAGATAGACTCTGGAAGGGCTTTTGGATTGACTGTTAGTGAAACTCATTGCAGTTAGGTGTGCCAATGTGTGTTGAGTGTTAGCGAGTGCTAGGGAAACACAAGGGAGAACTAGGTCAAAATGCATGGAAATGAATGAATAAGAGTGTCTGACAGGGAGTGTCAATGAGTTCTAGGTGTGGTAAGAGGGGAGTGACATGGTATGCTAAGTAGTGCTAAGTCATTCTAGTGTGCCAGAGTGACATGTAGCCAATATGTGATAGGTGCCAAGGTGTGCCAAATAGTGTTAGGAAGTGTTAGGGAGTGTTAGGAAAACACAAGGGAGAACTAGGTGAAAATAATGCATGCAAATGAATGATTAAGAGTTTGTAACAGGAAGTGTCAGTGATTTTAGGGTGTGTTAAGGAGGGATTGACAAGGTATGCTAGGAAATGCTAATGATCTGGGTGGATATTGGTGGCCACCCACTAATTGCACTTGGATCCCCTCTAGTGCTTCTTTCAGTTTTTTCAGTTTCCTTAATTATAGCACAGTTTACTATTTTTAGCAGTTTTTCGGGTCCTAAACTTCCAAAGCCGTTTTGAGGCCCTAAATGACGTTTTTTGGGAAATCTACCGCTATTGAATTTATCATCAAAACATCATCTTTTCCGTCATAGTCCTCGGAGAGATCGTTCCAATGGGCTATCATGCGCATCAAACAGAGATAATACGACCAATTCGTGACCCGGGGAAGTTGATGTACCAACTTACCCAAAAATGAGGCCCACAATTTGGCGTTTCATCTTCTAGGGTTAAGTTTTGGAATGTGAAGGGTTTTCCATTATTTCTCAACAATAAATAGGCCTTCAAGCCTCATTGTAACACAGTTCAGAGGCATGTAACCACACATCTCTTCTTAGAGATAAGCTACCATCGCCCTAGCTGGTTTATTTCCATTTATGGTTGTAAGCATATTTTAGTATTTTCCATTAATGAAATGAAGTATTATTTCCACTGCATCTTTGTGTATATGGTTATCTCTGTAATTTGTTGTGTTCCTCTTTAAGTCTGGATCAGTACCCCCTCCAAGTAGTCTAGTCACTTCCTTTGATTGGAATCGACTGACAAGATTTTGTCTTCCTTCTTATGTGCCTTTCCAGATCATAGTACAGGTTTGTAATATGATTGTATCTAGCACTATTATAGATGAAGGTGCATCTGTGAGTATCCTTTCTGCTACTACTTGGCAAGTGCTCGGTTCGCTGCCACTTGTGCCAGTTACCCAGAATCTGTTGGCTTTTAACATAGAAACGAGTCAACCATTAGGGATCCTTCCTCACTTGCCTATTACTTTGGGAGGAAAAATCATTTATCTGAATGTGATGGTAGTCCTAGGCCCTTTAGATTACAATTTACTTCTTGGGCGCAACTATGTTTATGACATGGGAGGTATTATTTCAACACTCTTTCGAGTGATGTGTTTCCCGCATGAAAGCAGAATTGTCACCGTTGACCAACTTTCATTTCCCGTTCCAAATATGGCTTCCATTCAACCATCTTCCTTAAGTGGTCCTTTTGTACCAATGGTATCATCCACACCACGGGTTGATTATGTGGCAACCTGTTCCATGCCTACATCAACTAACGATCAACTCCATGATGTTTTACATTATGTACTGAGGGCATTGGAACTAGATCTCGGTTTCCTTGATACGGATCCCTTCCAAAGCATTGTTATCCCATCAAATGAGAACCTCTTGGAAGTCATGACCTCATATGGGTCAAGACCGAGTCTGAGCAGAGTTCCCTGTCTTATATCAAGCTCATTAAAAAATGAAACAAGGAATATGAGGATAGTTCTTTTACTGTGTCAACCTCATTAAAAAAATGAAACAACTCCCATGAGCATATTTCCTTGTCTTGTGTCAAGCTTATTAAAAAATGAAACAAGGAGTATCAGCATAGTTCCTTGTCTTGTGTCAAGCTCGTTAAAAAATGAAACAAGGAATATGAGCATAGTTCCTTGTCTTGTGTCAAGCTTGTTAAAAAATGAAACAAGGAATCTGAGCAGAGTTCCTTGCCTTGTGTCAAGCTCATTAAAAAATGAAACAAGGTCCCCTGGAGTAAAGTTCCAAGTCGAGTCTTTGATTAGATCTCGTAAAATCCCAGTCGAGTCTTTCACTTGATCTCGTAAAATAACCTTCATTCCATCCACCTGATAGCCACGAGTAGTCTACTTAGGTGAATGTAATGAAGCTTGGGGGGCATGCACC
>APFE030324521.1:0-41643 GCA_000404065.3 Pinus taeda | reverse complement strand
TGAATGTAATGAAGCTTGGGGGGCATGCACCTAGTGGTAAAGTTAAGTTTCCCTATAGGTTATGTGAAGGGAATCACCCCATTCACCTTTGTCCCTATCTGGACGAAGCCAAAAAAGGTGTTGGATGATTGTCCTGCTTCACTGCAGCTACTTCCATCTGGTTACAGGAGACTCTCCCTTTCATCATGTTGGGGGCATGTAAACTAATTTCAAGCATATTTCTTCGTTTTAATCTTGTGTAAAAATGAAACTAGATCCAAGCATAGTTTTTCGTTTCAAGCTTGTGTAAACATGAAACTGAACCCAAGCATAGTTCCCTATGGTTCAAGCTTGTGTAAAAATGAACCCATTTCTATTTTTAACCCTCGTGATTGCCATTCTATCAACCTCTTTTTTCATATGAGCCTTGGTTGTTTTCATCCCACCGCCATCATCCCTTTTGTTGATCATACACTTTCACTTGGTTGTTTTACCCTTTTTGAGGAACAATTGCAATGAGTGGTCTTATTAGCCAACCTCTCCACATAAATCAACATGTTTTGAGAAGTTCCAACATCACCAGAACTAGTTTTTATCCTAGACACCACTCGTTCCTCAAAGTAGAGCCCTCTTTAAGCTCTTTTCATCCTCTTGAAATATCAAAATATTGTCGAGCGCTTGTCCTTTCCAGCTCATTAATGGATTGGAAACAACATCTCTCTTTTATTATTTTACGCTTTTTCAGGCTTGAGAGATTAATTTATGAAAAAGAATTTGTGGAGTTTTCTTTTTGTCCCTTTTCAAACTCTCTAAACATGAAAAGGACTGAGTTATCTTTGTCATTAAACTAGTTAAAACATCAAATAGCGACAAACTTGTCCATATAGACAAGACCGAGTTTCACCTTCGCTAGACTCGTTAAAATATCAAATAGCGATGGATTTTCCCGAAGAGTGAAATTATACAACAAGCATATGTTATCCTCCTTAAGCTTGATAAAAATAAAGAGGTATTGGTCAACAGTGACTGGGGAAAATGGAAAAAGGGGAAAACTACTTTATGGTAGCAGGTCGCTCTTGAACATGACACTTTCACTCCATCACCGTGACTATCTGGGTTGGGTTATTAGCTTGATGGTTATCATATCGTTGGTCTATCATACCATCCATCACTTTGTTTTGGGTCAATGCTAACAATTCATTTCATCATCACCGACATGTTCAAGAGAAGTCATCCAGTCAAAATTCATCCTTTGCAATACCATAAACCTTCATTTTCATGACCGCCATCCTGAACCTTGTGTCATCAGTCAAATTCCATCTCAGAAATCACTACACTCATTTCATGTCGTTGATGTGGGATACATCAAGGCCCTCCTATGATGAGTCGCTTCTTGTCAACATCAGCTCATTATCTAAGAAGTTGACTTAGAAACACTCTTCCAATACCTTGAGGATTGCATACATCAATGACAGGTTTCTCGCTTCCGGCAACAAGCATACACCAATGGCCTTTGACCAAAATACTTTGTATGGTGTTTGACATCAAATCATCCATTCACACCATGCAGAATGTACTACAGTACCTTGAGGATCATTATCATTATCGGTGATTTCTCTCGCATATGTTAGCAACTTACATCATTAGCTGGTAATCAGACGGTGTCTTCCCATGTTCAACTTTAGATTACATATTCACATGGTTAGACTCATACTTGAGCAAACGATTAAACGAGATAGAAGACCCCAGATCTAGTTTCATCCATCCGGGCTGCGATTTCAGGAGTACTAAATCATATGTACAAGGGCTTTACATTGATGCTCATTCTGATCATGGGTCTATATCTGTAGACGACGGTTTATGTACATGTAATGAAAGTTTATAAGTTGAGCATGGGTATACCTTCCTTCAGAAATTCATGTAAAATCAAATATCATGATATATGTATTGTAATTGATGTAGGTCACCTTCCACTTTGATACCTCCTCATCACATTGTAAAGCATTTCATTCGACATTGGCATTTTTCTGACTTCATACTTTAGGGGGAAACTGTTACAGATCCATTTGGGCACATCAAACCCCAACATCCAGATCAGTGTTTTAGGGCTCATCAAACCCTAATTTCAGTTGCTTCATGCCCTAAGCAAGTCACCCCTTTAAATGCCTCCTTCCCAAATAGTTTCATGACTTGAAGACCTCCAGAAATAGCCTCTAGAGGGTCCAGCGCAGGTAAGCACTTGTAAAGGTGCGCTGCAGAGTAGTTGAGTCCACTGCCAGGGTGCTTTGCAGAGCACTTAGGCTTCCTTTCACCTATGCTAGGCGAGAATGAGAGAAATTCACATAGGGTTTGGGGAATATTCTTACCTTTTGGAGTCATCTAGAAGGTTCCCTCACTTATCAACTCATATGAGCTCGAAAATGGATGAGGAATGAGTTAAGGTGCATCCTATCCTCTCATCCCTTCCTCCATGGAACTAATTCTAAGTATGGAAGGCCATTCAATGCCACCATTTATGACAAAAGCTCCTTCATCTTCCTATAAATTGACCACTCATCTAAGTGATCAGGGGTTGGATTATGTTGAATTGTAAGGAGATAATGCTGCTACGAGATTTGGCTTTAAAGCAAGTATTGTAATGCTACAAGTTTGCCATGCTTTTGATGTGATGTGGATGGGATCCAAGCTGGAGGAATGGCTTTGAATCAAACATCAATGGTTGTAATTCCTTTTTCTATCTAATAAAGTGTTTGAACCTTTTTCCTATATGTTTGTATTATTTCATAATGCTTATATGTGTGAATTGTATCTGATTCCTTTTACTTATATTCAATAAATCGTGTGCTTTGATCAGTTATTTATTTTTTGTTGTGTTTACAAGGTACTTCTCAAGCGTATTAAGTATGGGAAGGAGCGAAAGGATCGATACAAGGGAGACGAGAGGAAAGCGGAACTACAAGTAGGTCTTCTTATCTTCTCATCTTATCTATTGCTTATAGGAAAAGTCTAAAACACTTTAAACTGTTGTTCTAGATACAACTACTTATCTAGGGAATTAGTATTTATCCGTAGATACCAAATTCTCCAAAAAAACATCTGCCAGAAGGTCCATGACATACTGGACAAAGCTAATGCTAAGTACAAGCAACGTCATGATCAACATTGGGTGTCACACAAGTTCTAGGTGGGTGATAAAGTCTGGCTGCATCTGTAGAAGGAGTGCTTCACGAGGCCCCACCACAAACTTCGCCCGCTCCAATATGGGCCTTACACCATCACAAAGGTTGTACGAGACAATGTTTTCAAGCTCAGCATCCACCATTCCTTGGCCTGCACCCAATTTTCAATGTGGACTACCTTCAACCATACTTTCCACCATTAGTAGACACATCAAACATTGCAAAACAACTCACACCAACATAGTTAAACCTAGACTGCATGGAACAGGCCACAACTGATTGGATCATGGACACACAGATCAAGAACACTCACCAGTAGAAGATCCAACTGTATCGGGTTGTCAACGCTGGCCAAATCCTGCAGCAAGGCAAGTGGCTCACCAGGGACCAAGTTCAGTAGAAGTTTCCCCATCTCATGGAGGCACTCAACTCAATGGGGACCATTGCTTCCTAAGGGGGGAGGACTAATCTAGGTGGATATTGGTGGTCACCCGCCTATACCACTTGGACTCCCAACGCTGTCTCTTTCAGTTTTTTAGTTTCGTTAATTGTAGCACAATTTACTATTTTTTGGCAGTTTTTCGGGTCCCGAACTCCTTGAGCCTTTTTGAGGCCCTAAATGACATTTTTAGGGAAAAAAGAGAGACCAGAAAAATCCCAAACTAGGCTTCTAGTTTGTTTTTGGCCTTCTCTTTGACATTTTCGAAACGAGGTATTATGATAGCCAAACGAAAATTGTATGCCAAAATTACGACCCTGGGAAATTGATGTACCAATTTACCCAAAAGGGACCCACAATTTTTGCGCTTCGTCTCCTAGGGTTAGGTTTTGGGATGTTTAGGGTTTTCCATTGTTTCTCAATCATAAATAGGCCTTTGAGCCTCATGGTAACACAATTTAGAGGCATGTAGCCACCACATCTCTTATCACAGATAAGCTACCACCGCCCATGCTAGTTCATCTTTATTTCTGTATGTAAGCATTTTTCAGTTCTTTGATATTAATGAAATGAAGTTTTATTTATGTTGCATCTCTGTGTATATAGGTATTTCTGTATTTTGTTGCGTTCCTGCATAAGTCCGGATCAAAGGGAGATGTTGTCACGTAACGTTCCATTTAAAAATAATAAAATAATCTTATAATAACAAAATTAGAAAAATAGTAATAACAAAAAAAATCAATATGCCACATAAATAAAATACTTCAATTCTACCTTAATTTTACATCCACTTCATATGGAGATAAAGTAATTGAAGTTAAGAAAAAAATAATAATTTTTAATATTAAAGAGATATGTAATTCTTTTACTACGTAATATGGAGTTGACAAATGCCATATGAAAATAATATAATTGATATTACATGATATGTAATGCATTTTATGTTTAGTTGACATGTAACTATTGATCTGAAAATGGGGCTCTTAGGCTTCTTGTCTAACTTACAAGAACCTCTCCCACTTCCAAAGCTTTAAATTTTCCCAAGTCTTAATGATTAACCAATGCGGAAATAAGAAATGTTTGAAAATATGGGTGCATGCTTGTATTTGTTTCAGATGATTATTTGCTTTAAATATGTTGTTTGTACCGATATGTGAAGGTACTTAAACTGATATATAAATGCATATAATAGTAGTTAACGCAGCAATAAAAACAAACACATAAGGCAACAGTATAATATGGAGTTCACCCTGATATCTTGGGCTACGTCTCCTTGAGCTCTAATCAACTCGATTAGGCTCTCTGGGATTATGGCTTCAATTCTTTTACAAGTGCTACACTTAACTCCAATGTTTTATATAGGAACATTGGGCTCAGAACACCATCTTATCCCTTAGCTCTTGGAGCTCTTTGGTTCTCTAGCTCTGGCTCTGGCTCTTGCTCTGGCTCTGGCTCTGACTCTGGCTCTGGCTCTGTGGCTCTGGCTTCGGTTCTGGCTCTCAACTCTCACTTCTGGCGCTCGCTCTGGCTCTTGGCTCTGGCTCTGGCTCTGACTCTGGCTTTGGCTCTATGGCTTTGGCTCTGGTTTTGGCTCTCGGCCTTTGCATGCCTCTGTGAGTCGCTCAACCTCCAAGCAACTCTAACAACAATATGCTACTGTCAATTGAGCTCTCTGGCTTTTCACTCGACCTCCGAGTAACTCCAAAGACTCTCTGTGTATTCAATGTTTTTTCATTGTTCCCTCTTTTCTCTCCTCTATTGTTCTCTCTGTTCTTGGCTTAAGGCTAATCTGTCTCACGACTGTTCGAATCCCTTCTTTCGACTGTTACAGTCACTACATCACACCTCACAGGGAAATGGCCACCTATTCTGTAACGGATAAGTGTCAAGTTCACCAGAAACACTCGATCATTTGAAACAACCATTATTTCCATTTACTCCAAGAACGCCCGTGAAACACGAATCTCTGCCAACTCATCGTCCCCTTCGGACTTCAAATCTTTATGTGTTGTAGCTTAATTCTCCCTCAAGTCCAGTCATTGATCGGGTGCAATATCCGCTGTTAGATCTGGGGCCTCCATATCCGATGGTTATCGCTCTTATCGTGTGATTGACTTGCTTAGATGTTAGCTCGCGATGAGAGCGGTTTTCTCTCTCATCCGCTGGACACGCATCATTCGCTGTATGGCATCACTGGGTCTTCTAACAAACCCGCTTACCGCTCAAAACGCCTTTGATATACTACCAGTTTTGGAGCACGGGACCCGCCGTCTGTTTTCAGCGCTTTTCCCACGGTTCTCTGGCTTCCCTTGTGACCGAGTGCTTGGGGCCTTTCCATTTCAAGGGGTTTTGCGCTAATCGTGCATCAGAAACGACCTCCATTTTCTGATTTGGATTTCCCAAGTGCTAGTTTGCGCCACTACGCGGTCTTCACGGGCCTCAGTCAGCATGCTTTGACCGAAGGTCCTCGTTGCTCCGTGCTAGCTGCAAATTGTTGTTGTTCAAAGGTTATTTCTAATAGGCTTCGACATCCACAAGACTTTAAACTTCGGTATGAGTTTTTACAGAGTTCAGGTAGCTTTAAGAGAGTTTAAGGATCCAATTTCGGATCACGCCTTCCCACTAAAAGAACTTTTGGTCCACCAAAAGACTAATACACTGATCTGAGCAGTAAATGAGAGCAAAAACACCCTCTTCTTTCAGCCTCCCTACACTTGCCTTTTCATAGTGCCTATGAACCAAACTCTCTGACTACTTCCCTTCTTGGATGGGTTGGTCGTCTTAGGAAGAACTGTTTTCCTCCTTGACTTCATGCAGAACTTCTGCTGTGAAGTTTACAGAAGGTAGTTTGAACTTCTTTGCCTTGATCCTTGATCTAAGGTGGCTCAAACAAATGTGAAGTACATCTGCTCCACAAAACTTTCATTTGTACTTGTTTGAAAAGCTACCAACAACAACTGTTAACAACTGTAGGCATACAAACAACGACTGCATGGGCTAACTCCTGCTTCAACAAAGAAATGGATTTCAAATCTTGTGAACCCTTCCATGTCTTATATCTGCATACAAATGATTAACTAGTTAACAAGCCAATAAAACATGCCTTTACAACAAATGACCCTTCAAGTCAAGCATGTAGGAAAAAGACCTTTAGGACTCTTTTCCAAAAGATGAAACACTTCATCATTATCTCCATTTTGGAAACCAAGTTAACTTCTTCCAAGCCAACATTACATGCATCTCATGCTCATGCATGCATTCCATCTATCAACTTTCACTTAAGTACATTGTACTTTCAAAGCTGAAATGAACATATTGTTGCAGCAATAAAGTGAGTTTCCTACTCAACCTCTTTCCATTTACTATTTTGGTAAGATCCTGCAACTTGCATTTATTCCCAAAGAAATGCAAATAGATGCATCACTAGACATGTAATCTTAATTGGATAAGAATTCTAACCATTTCTTACCAATCCATTTCAAAGGTCCCTCCTTTGTTTGCACATCAGCATCAATATGTGAAGCATCCTGAACCACATCAATCATGGAATCTTTATTTCCATCCCTGCCATTTTCTTTTCCACCTTCTCCTTCAGCTTTGGTGGAAGTAGTGTTGGGTTCAAAGTCCAACACCTTTCAGTAAGATGCCCTTGCTTATGGCAATAAGTGCAACACACGTGCATCCTTTTGACAACATGATTTGCCTTGTCCTGTGGACCTTTTGCTGCTCGCTTCTTTTCCTTCAAAAGTTTCATGTATGTGGCCATCCTCTTCCAACATCTATAAACATAATGGTTATCCAAACCATAAAAGGAACATGCAATTATTTTTCCATGCTTTACAAAATCAAAAGGAATGTGTTTAGAACCAGATTTATACCTGCCTCTTTCACCTCTATTGCCTTCATGAGGAGGTGAGCCAAATGAAGAAGTACCTCCCTTTGGAACACTATCACTTTCTTCAAGGCTGTCAGAGTTTCCACAACACTCTGGTTCAAGTATGTGCTTTTGAACACCTGCATCATGGAATTGATGTTTCGAGCTATTGCATTCCTCCTGAATATAATCCTCACACTTCTGAGGTAGAGGATCTGCAATGAAACTCCTTTTTGGAACTATTTCAATGGCCTTCATGGTAGCTTTGGAACTCTCTCCATAAGACTATCCATAGCCAAGACCCAAATACTTAGGCCTTTCCTCAACCATTATTGGCTCAACAATACCTTGGTGCATGTTTGCCCAATCCTTTTCCTTCATAGCCCATCTTGGACATTAGCTTGGAACCTATGCCTCTGGTATGTTTTTCAAAGGAACCAATATGAACATTCTTAAAACAATTTGAAGACAAACAGGAATGGTTTACCTCTTCTTCAAGTTGATACTTGGCCAAGGCTTCTTTTGCAACAAAGAGTTGTGACTCCAACTCATGCATCCTTTTCAGGTTCATACTTGCAATATGAAATTTCCTCTCCATTTCTTGCAATTTTCCAGAAAGCATCTACTTCTCTTCCTCCACGGAATTCAACCGCTCTTTAAGTATGCTACTCTTCCTTCCATCCTCATACATTTCTCTTACCATATCCATCATGGTGGACAAGTCTTCCTTCATGCCTCCATCAAAGGAACTTGGGGAGCAAGAAGAATTTGAGAACTCACTTGTAGAAGTTTTCATTTTCAAAATGCACAAAAGAACTTCAAACAAGATTATTAAAGAGCTTATCCAAGCAACATTTTGCAACAAACCTCTTGTGCTCCAAGGATTGCCTTGGGGTCCTTTGGGATAGAAGAATGCCTTCAGCCCTTCTTCCTTCTTGTCCTTCCTGGACTGAGCTATCAATAGTTTTCCCTTCACCTCTGCAAACTCAAACAATAGTCAGTGGTGTAACCAAGCAAACAATCGATGAGGCAATTAATCATTGACTGTCCAAACACCTTTCAGACAAGCAATCTTTGCCCTATCAATCAAGCATTCTTATACAACCTTCTTTGAAGGTGGGGTTAATCAATCTTAAGCTTTGATACCACCTGATCTAAAAATGGGGCTCTTAGGCTTCTTGCCTAACTTACAAGAACCTCTCCCACTTCCAAAGCTTTAAATTTTCCCAAGTCTTAATGATTAACCAATGCGGAAATAAGAAATGCTTGAAAATATGGGTGTATGCTTGTATTTGTTTCAGTTGATTATTTACTTTAAATTTGTTGTTTGTGCTGATATGTGAAGGTACTTAAACTGATATATAAATGCACATAACAGTAGTTAGAGCAGCAATAAAAACAAACACGTAAGGCAACAATATAATATGGAATTGACCTTGATATCTTAGGCTACGTCTCCTTGAGCTCTAATCAACTTGATTAGGCTCTCTGGGATTATGGTTTCAATTCTTTTACAAGTGCTACACTTAAATCCAATGTTTTATACAGGAACATTGGGCTCAGAACACCATCTTATCCCTTGGCTCTTGGAGCTCTTCGGCTTTCTAGCTCTGGCTCTTGGCTCTAGCTATGGCTCTTTCTCTAGCTGTGGCTTTGACTCTGGCTCTAGCTCTCAGATCTTGCTTCTGGCGCTTGCTCTGGCTCTTGGCTTTGGCTTTGGCTCTGACTCTGGCTCTGGCTCTGGTTCTGGCTCTCGACCTTTGCATGCCTCTATGAGTCGCTCGACCTCCAAGCAACTCTAACAACAATATGTTGCTGTCAATTGAGCTCTATGGCTTTTCACTCGACCTCCGAGTAACTCCAAAGACTCTCTGTGTATTCAATGTTTTTTCGTCGTTCCCTCTTTTCTCTCCTCTACTGTTCTCTCTGTTCTTGGCTTAAGGCCAACCTGTCTCACGACTGTTCGAATCCTTTCTTTCAGCTGTTATAGTCACTGCATCACACCTCATAGGGAAATGGCCACCTATTCTGTAACGGATAAGTGTCAGGTTCACCGGAAACACTCGATCGTTGAAACGACCGTTATTTCTGTTTACTCCAAGAATGCCTTCTAAACACGAATCTCTGCCAACTCATCGTCCCCGTTGGACTTCAAATCTTTATGTGACGTAGCTTAATTCTCCCTCGGGTCCAGTCATCCATCGAGAGCAATCTCCGCCGTTAGATTTGGGGCCTCCAGATTTGATGGTTATCGCTCTTACCGCATGGTTGACTTGCTCGGACGTTAGCCCGCGATGAGAGCGGTTTTCTCTCTCATATGCCGGACACACGTCATTCGTTGTATGGCATTGCTACGTCTTCTGACAAACCCGCTTACCGCCCGAAGCGCCTCCGATATACTACCGGTTTTGGAGCGCGGGACCCACTGTCTGTTTTCAGCGCTTTTCCCACGGTTCTCTGGCTTCCCTTGTGATCGAGTGCTCGGGGCCTTTCTATTTCAAGGGGTTTTGTCCAAGAAACAACCTTCGTTTTCTGATCTGGATTTCCCAAGTGCTAGTTTGCGCCACTGCGTTGTCTCCACGGGCCTCAGTCAGCGTGCTTTGACCGAAGGTCCTCGTTGCTTCGTGCTGGCTGCAAATTGTCATTATTCAGAGATTATTTCTGATAGGCTTTGACATCCACAAGACTTTAAACTTCGGTATGAGTTTTTACAGAGTTTGGGTAGCTTTAAGAGAGTTTAAGGATCCAATTTCGGATCAACTATAAATAATTAAATTAAAGAGAGAGAATCATATAAATATATGTTTTCTACTTCAAAATAAGATTGCAACATATATTAACATTTTAATGTGTAGAATATGAATTATAAATAAAATATTTCAATGTCAACTATGCATATACCATATAAAACAAAAGAGAATATATATATATATATATATAGAGAGAGAGAGAGAGAGAGAGAGAGAGAGATAATCTTATTCCATCAATAGTTTTTTATTATTATTTGCAATTCATTCAATTTTTAGTATGGAGTTGATATGTAACATTATATATAGTGTTGCTCAAAGTCAACATATATCCATCTTAACTTTGAACCTACCAAGAGTCAAGAGGAATCAAATATTTCAATATGCAGAGCTTTATTTAAGTTTTCGATTCAAAAAAAAGTTTGCATCTTGAAATATTTGATCCCTCTCGGTGCTTGGTAGATCTGGAGTTAAGATAAATCTATGCTGGTATAAATTTATCCTAACCCTTTTTATCGATCTTATCACCCTATAATTGCATGGGGAGGCGCTCTACAACCTAGAATAAGGAAGACATGTAGGCCTTAGAATGTTAGATGTGATATAAACATTTTTTTAAATATATATATATATATATATATATATATATATATTTTTTTTTTTTTATTTATTGTCTAATTTTGTTTTTTATTAATAAAATTATGAATATTTTTTTATATAAAGGAAAATCATAATATACATATCACATTAAGATATATAACATATAAATAATAGTTATACATTAAGATTCATTTTACCATATAAATCAAAATAATGATTGTGTAACCATATTTAAAACATAAAAAATTATTACTTACAATGAAACAAAATTCTTAATTGTGAATATTTACCTCCATTTTACCATGGATATTATTACCTTCTAATTAGGTTTTGTAACAATACCATGAGAAAATACCATGGCTTATCAATACCACATGCCCAAAAACCGTAACTCATTTCAAAATCAAAACATTTTATAAATATTTTATTTTAATTTTATTTTATAACATATTTTTAGGTTTCTGATGTATAAGAAGAAGCTTTACAACATGGAATCCAAGAAGATTCCCAAAATTGCTTCTAACTCTAGTCAAAACCCCCACCTTTGCCTCAAGGGTGGATGACATAAGGATGCCATTCTTGGCTCGACCACTCGGGGATAAAGGAGGAGATCATCCTGGGAAACAAGGATAGTGTTAAAAATACTATTACCTTTAATTTTACGGATAAATTGTGAGGTGATAAGGAGATGGCGGGAAAAATGAAGTCAAGATATTATAAGGAGGTGATCAACCCCACCCTTGCTAACCAAAAATATCTCTTTATTTTGACCAATGCTAAGAAAAAAAGAACATTGCTAGGATAAGAACTAATCCTCATGAGCTTCGAAGTGAAACCAGATGGTGATTTACTCCTAAAACTCCTTGGGACTAAATAACTTGTCACCCTTGCGATACTAAGAGGGTGGAAGATGAAAAACACTTCCTCTTAGATTACTCGACTCTTACTCACATCTACTCTCATTTCCCTAACATTTGCCACACTTCCAATCTTCTTGACTTGTTAAGTGAACCCAAATTTTTTTATCATAGAAATAAGATTTTGAAGAATCACAATTAAATAATAAATAATTGAATAAATAAATTAATAAAATATTTTAACTGCTGGGATTAGCCGTTGCATCTCTACTATATATTAATTCTCTAGTTCAACTATCCATCTATGTCCTGATGATGAACCATAGTAAGTGGTTTGAAACATATGTGATTTGGAGTGAAAAATACTGGATATTAATCATGAATCATAAAAGCCTGCATTCCGAGAATTAAATTATTCTTTTCTTAAGGTCCTATAGACCGCATTGGTTTTAGTGGACATTAATCATCATCATCATCAATAAACTTACGATATAACAATATTCTTAACCATGGATATTCACTCATATTTTACCATGGATATTATTCACTTTTAAGTAAGTTTTGTTACAATACCATGGGCTAGTACCCTGGCTTATCAATCCCACTTGCCCAAAAATCACAATTATTTCAAAATCAAAATATTTTATAAATGTTTAATTTTATAACAAATTTTAAATTAAATCTAAAAGAAAAAAGGTATGGGAAAATGTATCGATATAAATGTTTGTAAACATTTACATGTGGCCTCACTTAAAAAATACGTTAAACTTCAAAGACATCTCTAAATTCGCCAGCCTTTCTAGGTGAGCCGAAATCAAATCTGTGTTGATCAAAGAAGCCTTTTTTGGAGACATGGGGGATTATATGTCTCACACAATAATAGAGCCCCAATAAACAACAATGAAGCCCCAAATTATCGAACGAACTCTTGCCCCAAGAAAGTGAATATGCAAGAAAATATCTAAATCAGGGCCATGATATTCTTTCATTGGCTCATTAGGAAAAGTCAATATCAGGAACACATGTACACAAGGGTGTGAATCTTGATAGCCAAAGATTGATATTAGCATTCTGGAAGTTGTTGGTTGCTTCCGTAATTAAGAAGAATAATTATTATGTGCCTTTAAGGGTGTAGTCGTAGAGCGTTTCTAGGGTGTAGTCGCAGCCATAGAGCGATTCTAAGGTGTAGTCGCAACCGCAGAGTGTAAGAGTGCATCTCTAGGGTGTTGTGTAGTCGTAGACAGACATCAGATAGAAACAAAAACAATGGATAACATAACAGATAGGGGATAGTGAATAACAGACGGGGGCAATGGGGTTCAGACAACAACAGTAAGGAGCAGGACAAAGAGCGATTTCTACAGGCACGTAGTGAGGAATAGGTTGGACCTACATCTTTCTTGGAATAGATTGGACAACAAATGCATTCAAACATGACAACGAGACACGAAATTTTAGAACCTGTGGAGACAAATGATTTAGGACAAGTGAAAATTGCCTCATTCGCCAAAGTTGGGAAGTGGGTTTGGGTCAATGCCAAACAATGTCGGGGTATTTTAAAATGAAGACTAGCCCGGCTAAAATGGGAGAAGACAAGGAAAAAATGGTCTCAAAGGGAAAGTGCTTGAGCCCTTCGAATAAGCGCTCAAACAAGTCCCCTCTACAAGCATGTGGCAACAAGAAGTCCAGAGGAAAATTCATTGATGATTCTGCCTTCTATAGTCCCACATTCACACCTCTCAGCTGGTCATTTGATCTCTATATGAAAGAATTGTTAAATGCAAAACAAAGGTTGGAGGTTTTAGAAGCTAAAGAGCAGGAAAGAGATCATAAAATTAATGTAATAACAACTGAGAACAAGGCTTTAGCAGAAAGCAATAAAGTTTTGAAAGAACAAGTGGCATTGTTGTAGGAAACTCTCCTGATAGGGAAGATAGAATGAAAACACATGAAGGCGGATGTGCAAAACATAAAGATATATGTAGTGGAAAGTACAGAGGTGGTGAACGCGAAATCATCCCAGGATAAAGGGAAAATGATTGCCCAAATAGATAACCATGAAGAGAAAGCTAGAGAATAAAGGAAAGGAGATTCCACAAAAAGTTTCCAAAAATTGGGCTCAACTTATTAGCAATCTGCTAATAAGGAAGGAGAAACAAACATTCGGGTTGACAACATGCAAGATGGAGAAGGCAAGGAAAGACAAAATAGAGCAACAAACATAGTTATTAAAGGGGTGAAATACTATGGGAAAAATGAATGTACTTTTGACCTTGCAAGAGAGTTATTGAAAGACAAGTTGCTATGGCAAAAAAAAATATGCCAAGCATGGAGGGTGGGTAAGTTTAGCAGTGAGAGAGCCAGGCCGATAAAATTCATCATGCCTAGCTTACGTGATAAATATATCATTCTAAGTAAGAAGCATCTCTTGAGCGGTTCTCGCTTTTTTCTAGAAGAAGATTTAACTGTAAGGGAGGAAATGTTAAAGGTTAGGGTAGCAAGAGATGAAGACAAGAGAGCATGGATTTATAAACGTAAAGTTGTGATAGCATGATTTCGACCTCCTTCCAAAACAAAGCAACAAGATGGTAATAAAGAAGAGGCAACAAACTCTTCAACAAGAAATCAAGAAGCAAAGTCAATATGGGAAAGTAGGGACAAGGACTCAAATGTGAATCTTGCATGTCAAAATAAATAGCAATCAAGTCATACCTAGGTTTCTTTAAGATTAGTTTGTTGGAATTGCAAAGGTTACCCATGGAGACGAGGACCTGGGTTAGGGCATATTGCGGAAGATAGAGACATAATTTTCGTCATAGAAACACATGAGCATGAAGGGTGCAAGACACCTCTGTTTGAAGGATACTGGAAGATGGCAGTGTGGAATGAGGCAATAGGGAATGACAAAGGGAACGTGGGGGGGGAGGGTTATCATGGTTTTAGTGAGGGAGAAAGAAGGTCGTCTCAGTCAGTCAGAAAAAGAAGACTCAAATAAACAATTCATTTGGTTTAAAATATCAGAAAATGGAAACTACATCAAAATTGCAGCATGCTATCTTGTGCCGCAAGTCTAAAAGTCTACAAACGTAGAGGGCTTGACCACAAAGATCCATTTGCAACCTTAAAAGCAGATATTGCAACATTTTCTTAGCTAGGTGAATTCCTTATAGTGGGTGATTTCAATGTTAGGATTGCAAGTGAGTAAGCTAACATTCTTTGTTGTAAAGAAGATTACGACCCTGTTTGGCTTACATAAGAGAGTAATCATCAGTGGGAAAGTTTCAGAGGACAAGGGCTGCAATCTCTTTGGTGAACAATTGCTTACTCTATGTGGGGCCTTTGGTTTAGTCATTTGTAATGGCTTGACTAGATGGGGAAAGACCGATAATTTCACTTGCAATACTTACAATGGAGCAAGTGTTGTAGATTATGTAATTTTCTCACATGGTTTGTGTGAGAAAATGGAGGAAGTTTTGATTGGAGATCAGCTTTGGGACTTAAAATTAAATCACAAGCCAATTTATTTAAGTTTCTCTTGGACTGGAAATAAACAATTAGAGTAAAAAATTCAGCATGTCCAACAAAATCTCCCAAAGGGTAGAATTATTTTGACTCCAGAAAATTGTAATACCTTCAAAATGATGTTAGAGAGGCTCTTCGAGAAGGAGAAAATCACAATTCATGACCTTCATAGTCATGAATTAATACATTTAATTCAACGCGCACTTGTAGAGTGCAAAAGAGAAAACATTAAGAAGTTTGAAACAAATTGCTTTTCGATTAATGCTTGGTTTGACAAGGAATGCAAAAAGGCAAGGAGAATGTGGAAAGAGTCAAACAAGGATAACATAAAGCTCAAAGCTTAGAAGCAATTATTAAGCAAGAAAAAGACCGATTTCATGGTTTCAAGGAGGGAAGAACTAATCTTCCTTCGGAAAAATAATCACAAATTATTTTGGAAGGAGCTCCAACCGAGAAAGATACAAACTGGAAATAGTATCACAAATTCTAAATGTTTTGACTACACAATACAACTCTATGAGCATGATCCCAAGGTTGACCCTCCCCACTTGGTCAACACTGATACTGAAATTCTTCACGGTGCAAGAGGTAGAGATGGGTATCAAGAAGTTGGGTGTTGGAAAAGCAAAAGACTTAGCTGAACTCCAAGCATAATATCTAAAGTGGGGCTCAAATATTCTTGCACCTCGCATTACAAAAAATTTCAACAACATCATACAACATGGGCTCCCCACAGATTGAACAACTATTCTGGCAATACCTCTTTTCAAGAGCAGTGACGTCAATAATCCCTCCAATTATAGAACCATCATGATAAACCCTTTGTTTGCAAAGCTATTTGGAGGCATGCTAGAAAATAAAATTAGCAAGTGAGTAGAAGAAAGAGATAAGCATGCTAAAGGGCAAGCAGGGTTTAGACCTAAACATTCCATAGTTGATCATTGTATAACTTTAAGGCACATCATTGAAAAGGTTTGGGAGAAAAAGGAAGAATCATTTCGTTGCTTTGTTGATTTAAAAAAAAAAAAACGTTTAACACGGTTCCTAGGGATAAGCTTTGGCACAAAATGGAGGAACTTGGGGTTCCTAAACATTTGAGAGCAGTTGTGCACATGTTGTAGGAAGAGGTGAAAGTCAAAATTAAAACTTCAGCAGGCATTTCTGAAAGTTTTAGAAGCGAAATCGTGGTCAAGCAAGGTTGCCCACTATCTCCTACCCATTTTGGTTTGTATATCAACAAGCTTGAGGAGTGGTTAAATTCGCAAGGGAGTGATGGTATCTATTTGGGCAAGTTTGTTATAAGGCTTCTTTTGTATGCATATGACCTTATTCTGATTGCTAAATCAGCTCTTGGTTTGCAAGAGCACTTACTATCCCTTAAGCATTTTTGTAGAAGTGTGGGGATGCAAGTCAATATCAACAAAATGGAAGTAGTGGTTTTCTCTAAAAAAAAACATAACTAGCCTAAGTTCTACTTTGAAGGCAACATTCTCGAAGAAGTTGCAGATTACAAATACCCAGAATTGACTTCAACAAAATTCCAAGCTGGGCTGGTTGTAGAAAGAAAAGAAATTTGGGGGGTTGGAAAGCAACTTATGCTTTTCAAAATAGGTGTAGAGAGGTAGAGTTATGGGACTAGAAAACCACTCAAACTCTTTTTGGGCTTCTAGTGATTCCGGTGATTCTCTATGGTTGTGAACTATGGGCCAATAGTACATCCGACATGCAGTGGAAACAAATTGAGAAAATTCAGAAGCAGTTGATTACAAACAAATTCAAGATTAAAAGTGTAGTTCCTTATGCTATCTTGTTAAGTGAAACAGGGGCTACTCCTATTGAAACAATTGCTATAGTGCGAGTCATTAGGTATTTAAAAAATTTGAGCAAATGGAAGAGGGTAGATGGCCTAAGGTTGCCTTTAATGACATATTGTGCAACAGAAAGAAGACCTGGATGCAACAAAATAACAAATGGTTTAATAAATGGGGTATTTGCTTAAACACGTGTCCCATAAACAACAAAGAGATAAAAGCTTTTGTTATGGATAAGTTCCACAAACGTACATGGGATAAGGAGCTAGGAAGAAAGAAAAACTACTATATTGAAGTGTTTAATCCCACTCATAGCCATCAACCAAAAGCATACATAGAGGCCAATATCTCTTGGAGAGCCAAAATTCTTATTGTTTAGTTAAGGACTAATTCTCATCAATTCTGTTGTGACACAAGGCATTAGAAAATGCCAAAAGAAGTGTGGGATGAAAGAGTATGCATTTTTTGTTCTTCCGGAAAAGTGGAAACATAAAAGCATTTCATTTTAGAATGTGAGGCCTTCAAAGACAACATGGAAAGTTATGTAGAGATGCTCACAACTAGCTCTTGGGATAATCTATTTAGCGAGGGGTTTGTCGAGAAGTTGGGAGCATTTATTGTGAGGCTTCACAAAAAAATGGCCGAATACATTAAGCAAATGAAGAAGCAATATGTCCCATAGGCTATCTTTAGCCTCGTGGATGTTAAAATAATTTTCTTTCTTTCTTTCTTTGCATGGAGAAATGCTTTCTAGTCCAATATGTAGAGATGTTGTAATGTCTCGCAAACATTTTGACTTAGTCAAAATAAACTAAAATAAAAATAAAAATAAAACTAAAATAAATAATAATAATAATGATCAACAAAACATTTTGACTCAATGAAATTAAAATTAAATAAATAAATTATATTTATAATTATAATTAATAAAAATACATCATTTTAATTCTAATGTAAAAAGTTCCGAGAGACATAAAAAATATAAATAAAAAAATATATTAATATTATAATTATATATAATAAAAATACATCATTTTAATTCTAATTTAAGAAGTACCGAGAATCATTAAAAAAAATATCATGAAAATAAATTTAACCACCCTCAACGTAAATCGAAAGTTAAAATAAAACTAAACTAATATACATAAATACAACTTGAAAATAATATTTTCACTTGTAAATTAAAACAACATATTGACCCACTTCTGATATATTTGATGATATATTTGCTGGCAGTGGTCTATAATGCCACTTTTTGAAAGCTTTTCCGGTGGGTTTTTCGAGTCAAAATCCGGTAGCAATTTATTGGAATCGGAAGTTTGATAGCTAGTTTCTTCACAATCAAAGCCTCCCAGGGGTTTTTCAAGGTGCTGAATCCAAATATACAGTTAAAAAACCATTTTAACTGCAATGAATCAAAATTTGACCTCAATTTCTTTTGCTCCGTCACCAAAATCTCCAAAACGTCGCATTATAAATAATTCCTATTCGATGGTGGGAAGCTTAAACATAAAATTGAAAATATCTTGCAGTAAACATTTTGTGTATTGAAATCCATCCGGATACCACGTAGACGAACAATACTAATTCATTACACTTTAATTGGCCTATTATATATATGCAAGCCACTGAAAACACCACTTGGACAATGTCAACGCCATTTGGACACTGTAACACGCGGCTCTTAGGCCAACTCATAATAGTCTTCTATACGCGGTGCAATCTGCCATACAGAACTTGTTTGCTCTGGCCTCTGCAACTCACCGCAGCCGTCTGTCGATGTATCAATTTTTTTAATGTGTCATGCCCTATGCAATGTAGCTAATTCAGACACATTTTCTCCGTTGAATTCCTCAGCTCATGGCCAACGCATTGAAGAAGAGGAACAGTAACACAAGGCGCATGGACAGATCTTCAGATACTACCACATATGTCACCAACCCTCGAAATTCAAATGAATTTCGGCTTAAATTAATCTTCGCCACAACATTTTTGGGGTTCTTTCTCTTGCTTACTCTCTGGTTTCGCACTTCTCAGACAGAAGAATACTCGACAGTTTTGATAAATCCATCTACGGACTTTGTTCTCGATGCTCGCTTTCATACCTTCGAAGTTGTGAACGAGTTCCCTCACGATCAAAAAGCGTTTACGCAGGTAAACATATGTTTTGCTATTTTCTGGAGCTTATTGTGCTCATTATTTGTTAATTTCGTTACTTCATGGAATTGATGGTGTAAAATAGTCGATTCTTCGCATTTTTAACGATTAAGATCTAAGAAATAAAGAAATAAAAGTATTGAAAGTATAAGGGGGAAAATGGTTATGGTAAGATATTCAGATTCACTAAAGCCGGTGGAACAATACTTTATTGTATATTTGTTTGAAGTGTTCTGAGAAGCGTGTCGGAGGTAGGCTGCCAAAATCGCCCAGGACTTGGACCCAGCCTGATCCCTTTGAAATTCATTCGATTCTGGTGGGGCAGTCTACTCAGAGAATGGGACCTGGTGGACAATTCGATACCCGGTCAACCTCATCAGCGAACCAATGCCACGTTGGCCTTATTGTATTATAATTAGTAATCCTGTGAAAGGACTTCCTTTAAAATTCAGAAGCATTCAAACTGGCCCGAATACATCAGGCACCACAAGTGGCCCGTTTTTACAGGCAATATGAGATGACCTTTGAAAGAGGGACTGCTAATCACAAGCAGTTTTCCTTCGGGTAAACTGCCATGCCATAATAGGGGGTGAATATTCTGTCAATATCATGCAAGGCTTGCACTCGGCAATGTTACCGCTCAAACTAGCAGGGGTCCTAAAAGGGGATCCTTGAAGGGTTACTACTAGGTTAAGGGAAACAATGGAGCGATAGCCCATTGTCACCATAGCTAAGGCTCACTACTCTTTACGGATTTTCACCGATGGGAGGGGGCCTGTTATTATAAGGATCACGAAATGGATGGACCAATGGTAGGGCGAGGGGTAATCCTGGAAGCCTATTCACAAGAGAAGCTCAAATATGTGGTTTGCTTGTCTTGGAAGACAAGATGGAAGGCTCTCTAGGAAGGGCTTGGGGAAAATTTCTAGGTTTAGATTTTGAGTATGTCTTATAAGGGAGATCCCACAATCCTAGAATTCTTGTGGAACCTTGGGTTCCAGGTGATCTTTGAAGAATTACCCTTGATAGTGCATGGGACCACACGGGACCAAGTGGACTCGAGGTTCGGTCAAGGGGATAGGGTTTAGCAAACAATGATATGCTTGACCTAATTAGGGAGGAGAAAGGGATCAAGGAATGAATATTCGATGAAAGGCAATGCAAGAATCCCAGTTAGGTTTCTAGTTTAAGGGAAACCAAGGGCAAGAATTGGTCTTCGAGCTAGGGCTTGTGATATCCCAAAATTCCACCGGCGGAATCTCATGAAATTTGGAGGGCTTTTTGAGGACACACCAGCGTAGTTGTGGACCAAAAATAGAAACATTTGGATGGCTAGATCATGAGATAATTGATGCCCTAGGTGACCTAGAGGAATAGACGTAGAGAAGAGTAAAGGGGAGAAGGAAAATAGGTTTAAGGTGATCACCTATGGTAGACCAGTGCCTAATCCTTTGGGGATATTGGAGTCAAGAATGATTATGAATTCAGATTTATTTTCTTAGTCAAGAAGGCCTTAAAGGCAGCGTCACTTAGCACTAGCGCAAAGGAGAGAAACTTCAAAGACTTTATACTTCATTTTGCAAAATAGATGGCTTATCAAGATAAATTTCAACCATGAAATATCCCTAGGAACATTGACTCATCATACATGGCCTATACATGAAACATCACTATCTAGAAACAAAATTTCCACAACTCCGCAATAATAGATGCAACAAACTAGCCCTAGAATAGTGAAATCCCAGCAACAATGTATGTGGCAAAAATAAAGCAAAGAATAGCATTAAAGTTGTTCTTACATGTATTAGAGTATATCCAACCATCAAAATTTTTCCAAACAAGAAGCTCCAAGACAAGATAAAATGATCCAAACATCAAAATTCATTCCATGCTCCAAAATTTCATCCACCAAGAAGGATAGCGAAGTTCTCTAAAGAGATACAAGTCCAACCAAGTGATGATGCCAAAATGAATTCCAATCACTTGTATTTATACATTTCTAATGAGTTTTATTTAGCTAATTAGGCATACATTAGCCCCTATAATAAAATAATGTGCAAAATAACTAACTTTTGGTGACAAACCCACCAAACTAGCTCATAAACAAAAGAATAAGCCTCTCAAGGGGTCGAATAATGAATAGTGCATGTCGTTGGGCCTTGGAGAAGGCCTAATGGAGTCCATATGTGCCATAATGTGTAGTTGAACTCCCAAAAGATGTGGACAAGGGGTGGGCCCCTTGTAATAACTCGTGGTGCTCCAAATGACATGTGGGGGTACACAAGTGTCTTCATGGGTCTCCAAACAAATCGAAGATGCATTTAGATCTCCTGCAAGGGCTAGGATGATGGTGTAGGTGATGCCACATCATCGTGCAAGTCCTAGATCATCTGTCAAGTGTATGGTGCAACTTTGGGGCCAGTTGGGCATGATGGATAAGGTGCATCTTCCTCGTCCAATAAGTGAACCACAAGTAATCTCTGAATGGCTGTGGGGTTCCATGCAGTGTTGTTTGCTGTTGTGGAGGCCCACGGTTCTCTACACACACCCTACATGTGCCAATGTAGCCCTCTGGGGTCAAGACCCCGTATAAGGAGACCATGTGAATATTCCTAAACCTGGAATCCCTACTACAGCAAACTGATGTTACTTCTCCTACTTGTTAATCCATACAAGTTATTCACTGTGTTCTTCAGTAAATATCGAAGTAAATACAACTGCAACATTCACTATTTAAAATAATATGGTGAAACAAGAAGTTGAACAGGAAAAATATACAAGACAGTGACACAGTTATCTTTGGACAAATGTCCTCGGGAAAACCCAATGCAGGAAAACTGGTGCAGTAGCTCTGAGGGTTATTATCATTATACAGTAGTAAATATGAGTACAATTCGTTGGAAGCCCAACCGAATATCCGATATTGAGAGAAATTGGACAAAACAATTAGTGAGATGATCTCACTCTGTCACTGGAAGAATCTGACCCTGATCTCACTGGAAGGAGGCTCTGCGTAGATCTGCGTCAGCCTCTGCGCAGATCTGCATCAACCCTACACAGTCTCTGTGTCACCTTAGCTGGGGACTGCGCTGCTCTTCCTCCGGATCCTCTGCTACCCAGAAACTTCGATTTCCAGCCTTGGTCTCACACCCCGGCTCCCGGCTTCTGAAACTTGATTTCCTCAGCAGGAATTTGATCTTCCTCTAGGCTCTACGCTGCCACTGCGTCAGCTCTGCGTGGGCCAATGCCAACCTCTCTCTGGACTTTGCTCTGCCCTCTCTGCCTTGTACTCTTCGGTCCAGGAAAACTTCCCTCTTCCGGATACTATCTCTGCCCCTCGCTACAAAAGATCACTATCGAAAATCTCTTCGACAGCTGCTCTGCTTTAGAAAATCGAACTTTTGATCTGTGTGTGTATGTGTTTTCTAAGTGCCCATCAAGCCTTCTCTTATAATCCTCTCGTTGATCAATCAACGACCCGTATTAGATTCTAATCAATGGCTAGGATCATATTGATTTGATCTCCGCCTTCTTCCAGAAGTTTCACCCAAAGTTTATATTAATACCCTTTAATTATTTTAATTTCCTAAGTTTAGACTTAGGGTCCCATTAAAAATAATTAATTATTTTAAGAAAATTGTCTCTGGGTGGAATTTTCCAAAACGATTTTTGAGTATTGGAGAATGCATGTGTTTAAGCCTTCCTGCAAAATTTGATATTTAGAGCACATCCAATGCTACCAGAAATCAACACTCCCTCTTATCGAGGAATGTGCTCTAACAATGCAACCTGCTGAAGCATCACTATGTTCTGTAACATCTCCTTCTACGCTGTTGATGTCTGACATCTTGTCCACCAAATACTACGCGAATGCTGCATCTATACTGTTGCTGACCCTACCACTATCAACACTGCATCCGTACTACAACTCCCTCTTAATTCTGCATCCGTGCTGCTATTAGCATTGCCACTACCAACTGCATCTGCATTGCAACCTTCTCCAACTGTTGCTGCTACTGCATCAACAACGGAAAAGCATCCCAAATTACTGAACTGGTGTATAGTATGATGCATCTCGCTACTGGAGTCTGACTGCTGCTAGTCTCTGCGCTGACCCTCTGAAGCTTTTGCGTTGCTGCTTGACCTCTGCTCTGTGCCATTTACACTGTTGCCAACTCTACTCTGCGCTGCCCAATCTCTGGGGCTACTAGCCACTGCAACTGTTACTCTGACACTCCTCTGCACCAACTGGCACTGATCCATCCTGCTACTACTGATCTGGGCTCCTGTAGCAAGGAGTTGATCCATGATGTGGGCTCCTCAAGGATCCTGCCCATTTGTAGTTTTTTCGAACTATAACTTTAAATCAGCGCACCTCCCTCTTGGAGGTATCTTGGCTGTCGTGGCAATCTCATCCTCCTCGATCTTCGTGATTGCGACCTTCGGATCATGCTTCTCATCTTTGTGCTTCTTCCTGAGAGGACACTGTGTTGCGTATTGACTGAGTTCAGCACACCTAAAGCATTTGATCTTCGAAACGTACTTCTTCCACATTCGTTGCTCTTGCTGCCCCTTGGATGCGAGGGCCATGTTCTCTTCCTCCTCCTTGGGCTCCAACACACTGCTGTTGCTTCCGTCAAGTTTTCACTTGACCAAGCCCCTCCTCAGCTCCTCTTGCGTAAGAGCTGCCTACATTTCATCCCAGTTTGGTGAAGTCACCCTGCCCAGGGTGCTCTGGACAAAGACTTGCCACTCCTCTGAGACTGAGTTGAGGGCTAGTTTAACCATCTCGAAACCTTGAGGTGTTGACCCCACAGCTGCCAATTCATCTCAGGTCTCCTGAAGCTTCGTGAGGAACGGATCAATGCTTTTCCCCTTCTGTATCTGTGTAGATCTCATCTTCTACTCCATGTACATCTTCCGTTGCTCGAAAGATCCTTGATACATCGTCGACAATGCATCCCACATCTCTTTGGCAGTGTTTCTGCCAGCTATGTGACACACTATGTGATTCTTCACTCCGTCGAGGATCATTCTTTTTGTTTTCGCCATTTCTCCCTTGTACTTCTTGAGTTGATCTGGCTTTGTGGGCTCAACTACCATGCTGTTGATGTAGACTTTGAGAAAATGCTCATCCAGAAGACTTGACATCCTTGCCTTCCAGATCACATAGTTGGATGCCCCATCTAACCTGTCCTAATCTTTCAGTTCACTGGCTGCCATCTTTGCCAAATAGAAATGTCGAATAACCTCCTCTCTCCTCTATGCAACACTAGACTAGCCTACGCACTCCCTTCCGGAGCTTGTAGATGTTGATTTCTGGTAGCATCAGATGTGCTCTAAGTCTCAAATTTTGTAGGGAGGCTTAGACATATGTGTTCCACAATACCCAGAAATCGTTTTGGGAAATTCCACTTGGAGACAGTTTTATTAAAATAATTAATTATTTTTAATGGGACCCTAAGTCTAAACTTAGGAAATTAAAATAATAATGGGTATTAATCTAAACTGTGGGTGTAACTTCTAGAAGAAGACGAAGATCGAGTCCAAATGATCTTAAGCCATTGATTGAAATCTAATCTGGGTTGTTGGTTCTCAACTGGAAGATTATAAGAAGGACATCGAGGGCCATTTGGAAACACACCAGAGGCAGATACTTAGTTACTTGAGTAAGTTCAATTTTGTCACTGGTCGAAGTTCAGCAAGAGAAAATCGAATCAGAGGGAGAGTTGTAGGTGAGAAGGAGAGAGAGAGAGGGTATCAGCATCAGTCCGAAGGTCAGGAGCAAAAGACACAGAGTAGAAGGAGGACAACATAGAGGCTATGAAACAGAGAACAACGCAAAGGTAGTGTGATGCTAGGATAGCGTAGTTCTCATGCAGGGGCTGACGCAGTGAGACACAGAGGGGGCAACAGGTCCTCTCTTGGATCAGAAACTTGTCGAGAAGTGTTTGTAAAAATTTTCATAGAGAATCCTCTTCTATTTTGCTGGTTGTATCTTGTACATGAGATTTTTGCTGAAGAATAATAAAGAAACCCTCATCTGCTGCACCGGTTTCCCCGCATTCGGTTTTTCCAGGGACATTTGTCCAAAAATAACTATCATTGTGTTGTATCTTTTCTTGTTCAGTTTCTTGTTTCGACATATTAATTTTAAATGGTGACTGTTGCAGTTGTATTTACTTTGATATTTAGCGTAGAACACAGTAAATAACTTGTATGGTTTAACAAGTAGAAGAAGTAATATCAGTTGCTGTAGTAAGGATTCTGGGTTTAAGAATTTTGATATGGTATCAGAGCAACAGGTAAGGCAAGAAGAACAGAGTCGGAAGACCCAGCACTGAAGGAAGAAGGAATTCGAAATTCCTACAGAGGTAGCAATTCGAATCCCCAAAGGGTTTGCGCAGTTCAGGTCAGAGGGCTTGATTTTCGAGGGAAATCTCTCTCTGAGTGAGTTGACAGAGAGGTAAGATTGCCAGATTGAGATTTGTTAGCGGTAGAGGGAGCAATGCAGCAAAAGCTTCAACGGAGAGGTTTTTCTGGTGGGATGCAGTTTCCTGTAGACAGTTGCTAGGGCAGGATAACGTCAGAGATCGTTAGAAAAATAACACAAAGACGGAAACTCAAGATGTCTCCGAATTATCTTCCAGATTAGAAGAAGAATTTGCATGCTTAGTGTTGATTTTAGGTAGCATCAGATGTGCTCTAGCCATAAAACATGGTGGAGAGGCTAAGGCACATGAGATCTCCAAGACCTAGAAATCTTTTGGAGAAATTCCACTTGGATGAAGAGATATTAAAATAATTAATATTTTTAATGGGTTAGTAAGTCTAAACTTAGGAAAATAAAAATATTAATGTCTATTAATATAAAATGGGTGAGAAAGTTCTAAGTGACGAGAATCAAGCCAGTTCTAATCTTAGCCGTTGATTAGGGACTTAATTTCGGACGTTGAATCGTTAACAGGAAGAGTATAAGAGGAGGCTTGAGGGTCAGTTGGAGATACACCAAGGGAGATCAGTTAGTACGATTTTCTGGGGCGAGATTTGTAAGGAAATCGAGCAAGTGATCAGTTGCAGTGGGGGGCGGTTCAGCAAGAGGTTGAAGAATACATAGCAGAGAGGCAACAAAGTGCCAGGAGAGACAGTGCAAGCCTAGGAGGACTGACGTAGAGGCTGTAGGAGCTAGCACAGAGGATGCAGAGGGCCGTAGAGGCTGACACAGAGGATGCAGAGGCTGACGCAGAAGTCGTAGAGGGCTTCAGAGGCAGTGATGGGAGATTCTTTGGGGCAGACTGGGAGCAGATCAACTTACGCAGAGCCAAGTGAGGGTGACACAGTTCCATAGCAGTGCTTAGAGCAGCTTTCGCTGCCCAGCACAAGGAACAACCAGAGTCACTGTGGGATTGATCATCCGGTTGCTGATTTGCTGGAATATCTGTCTTCGGATAGAGGTACTACCACTGAGGACATTCTCTATTGGGTGAGCCATTTCTAACACCCTAGTTGTATTCAGAAATCTGCTTAATAATAAAACCCTCATATACGCTGCACCGGTTTTCCCGAATTGGGTTTTTTCGGGGACGATTGTCCAAAAATAATGGTGTCCTTTGTGTTATTGTTTCTATTTACTTTAGTGCATGATTTCTATATCTGTGAAGGCTACATTTGTGTTTACTTTGATGTTTCTGCAATTAAATAACTTGTTAATGTAAAGAACAGGTAGGAAATAGTAAACTAGAAATTGCAGTAGGGGTTTATGATGTGTTAGATTCAGGAATTTTCACATGGTATCAGAACGATTGCAGATTAGAGGAGACTAAAGACACCAGCCAAGAAAATCTGAGAATTTGCAGCAGAGGAGCAGTTGTTCTGAGAGACAGCGCTGTTCCAGAGCCAGAGACGCAAAAGGAGGAGTGACGTAGTGCAGAGAAGGTGATGCAGAGGCTCATGCAGTGCCTGTGTCAACACTCTGAGCCAGGTGAAGGTGATGCAGTAGCTGGCAGGAGCCCACGCAATAGCTGCGTCAGCTATCCAGGCCAACATAGAGGCAGAGGGGGGCATATCAGGCCTACGCAATGCCAAATCATCTTTTTTAGCCAGGAAGGATTGACGCAGTGGCTAGAAGGAGCTGATTTAGCTCTCAATGTGATTGCTTAGAGCCAAAAGGGCTCAGATTCTTCAGTTGTCGGGGTTAAGGGAGTTGTGCATATTTTGATTTGAGACGCTGGTGGGACATTGTTTCTGTCGATGCAGAACAATGTCTAAGGAGACTGAACCAAGGTAGAGGGAAGCACTACCTCGGCAGATTTCTAGCCAAGAAATCTAGATCCGGGTTGCAGCGGCAAAGGAGGATTGGAGAGGAGTGATTCAATAGTTGGCTGGAGGATTTCCGAGAGGGAAATTAGGACTTAGAGGGAGTCGATAAGAGGAGCAGAGATGGTAGTGAATGGATTGAGGGATTAGGACAGATTGGACGGAGCTTCCAATTTTGTCATCGGGAAGGCCAGGATCCTGGCAATCCTGGATAAACATCGCATCAAGGACTATGCCTTGAGAACAATAACTGTCCCAGTTGACTCTGATGCAAATGAGAAGTATGAGGAGGCCTAGGCGAAGGCGAAATGCATGATTCTAGACGGGGTCAAGGATCATGTCATACCACATATTGCTGAGAAGAACACAACAAGGGAGATGTGGTAGACGCTGACCACCTTATACTAGGGCTCTTTCGTGTAGTGGAAGATGTTATTGGAAAATCAGCTGAGGTCATATCAGATGCATAAAGGAGAGGAGATACATCTGTTCCTTCTCGGGTTGCAAGGAATTCGCGACCAACTTACTTCTGTGGGGTCTACACCAAATCCAGAGTTCATGGTCAGGACTGCTCCGAGTGTAGTCTCTGAGGACTGGGAGACATTTGTTTAAAGCATTTGGGGTAGAGCGACTCTCCCTAGTTGGGAGGAGATGTGGGCAACTCTTCGACAAGAAGAGCTCAGGAGATTGACCAAGGCGGGGAGTAGCGGTAAGGGAGTTCGAATCAAGAAAGAAGAGGAGGAGGATGCAGCTCTGGCATCTGCGGGACAGCAGTGGGTTTAGAAGAGGAAGAAGAAAGATATCTCCAAGGTCAAGTGCTTCAACTGTGGGGAGCTGGGACATTATGCATCTCAGTGCCCCAGGAAGAAAGGCAAAGGAGAAGCTTCCGACACAAAGGCTGCTTCAGCAAAGGCGGAGAAGGATGTCGAGACTGATGACGATTGTGCCATGAGTGCTCATACGCCTTTAGAGAAGAGGTGGGGAGACATAGAATTGTAGTTGAGAATCGAGATGACTACATGTAGGGGCAGGATCCTTGAGGTTCCCAAACTCTTAGATCACATCTGGCTACAGGAGCCCTTAATGACAGTAGCATGATGACAGGTGTCAGGTGGAGAAAGGTGTGATGAGCAGCAAGGTAGTGTTAGAGTGCAGAAGTCTGTACTAGCGCATTGGAGGTTGCAGCAGTGCGAGAGGCACAGAAGAGGTTGCAGCAGAGGGAGCACATGATAGCAGTAGAGGTAGCTTCAGCATCACGAGGCTGCCATACTGACCAAGATGTCAGTGTTTGGGTGAAGTCAGTTACTTACTTCTTGCCGTTCTCGGCAATTGAGTTGCAGTACATCAGTTAGTAGTGGCAGTGATATGGGTAGCAGGATGTAGCATTTTGAGAGGGAGCTACAGTACAGACGTAGCAGTGGCTGTGGCAGTGTCATGGGTAGCAGTACAGGAAGCAACAATGCGGTGGATGTAGGGTAGTAGGCCAAGCATCAACATAGAGGACCGATGCGGAGGATCAGTGTGATACTTCTATGGTGAAGCATTGCTAGCACATTCCTCTTTAAGAGGGAGTGTTGATTTTAGGTAGCATCGGATGTGCTCTAGCCATGAAATTTGGTAGAGAGGCTAAGGCACATGAGATCTCCAAGACCCATAAATCATTTGGAGAAATTCCACCCAGATGAAGAGATATTAAAATAATTAATATTTTTAATGGGTTCATAAGTCTAAACTTAGGAAAATAAAAATATTAATGTGTATTAATATAAAATGGGTGAGAAAGTTCGAAAGGTCTAAGTGATGAGGATCAAGCTAGTGCTAATCTTAGCCGTTGATTAGGGACTTCATCTCGGCCGTTGAATCATCAACAGGAAAAGTATAAGAGGAGGTTTGAGGGTCAGTTGGAGATACACTAAGAGAGATCAGTTAGTTTGATTTTATGGGGCGAGGTTTGCTGAGGAAATCGAGCAAGTGATCAGTTGCAGTGAGGGGCAGTTCAGCAAGAGGCTGAAGAATGCATAGTAGAGAGGCAGCAAAGTGCCAAGAGAGACAGTGTAGGCCTATGAGGGCTGATGCAGAGGCCATAGGAGCCAGCATAGAGGATGCAAAGGGCATAGAGGTTGACACAGAAGCTGTAGAGGCTGACGCGACGAAGAGGCTGACGTAGAAGTCGCAGAGGCTGATGCATAAGTCGTAGAGGGCTTTAGAGGTAGCGCTGGGAGATTCTGTGGGGCAGACTGGGAGCAGATCAGTTGACGCAGAGCCGAGAGAGGGTGACGTAGTGCCTGAAGGGTGACGCAATTCCAGAGCAGTGCTTGGAGCAGCTTTTGCCGTCTAGCACAAGGAATAACCTTGAGTCACTGTGGGATTGATCATCCAGTTGTTGATTTGCCGGAATACCTGTCTCCGGATAGAGGTACTACTGCCAAAGACATACTTTGTTGGGTGAGCCATTTTTGGCACCCTAGTTGTATTCATAAATCTGCTTAATAAGAAAACCCTTATATATGCTCCACCGGTTTTCTCGAATTGGGTTTTTCCGGGGACGATTGTCCAAAAATAACGGTGTCCCTTGTGTTATTAGTTATGTTTACTTCAGTGCATGATCTTTATATCTGTGAAGGCTGCATTTGTGTTTACTTCGATGTATATGCAATTAAATAATAACAAGTAGGAGATAGTAAACCAGAAATTGCAGTAGGGGTTTCTGATGTATTAGATTTAGGAATTTTCACACTTAGCAAGTTCAGCGTCGGCAGGTGTTTGGTACATTGATCGCGGGGCTTCAACCCATATGACTGGAGTGCGAGAATATTTCTCGAGCTATTAAGAACAAATGGACTTCCAAATTACTACGGGAAACAAAAAAAGAAGTGTACTCCAGTAGGGAGAGGCACCATAGCATTTCAGACGGAACTAGGAATCAGCGTCCGAGCCACCAATGTTCTGCATGTGCCTAGGTTACGAATGAATCTGATTTCAGTGTCCCAGTTACAGGACAAGTGATACGATGTATACTCATCGGAAAGAAAGTATATGTCAAACATCCAAGATGGAGCACTGAGGATGCTCAAAGAGACCGTTACAGGAGTTCCATTCCTTAGTACTGAGCATGATGATTTATACAGAGGATGCGTACTAGGGAAGTATGCTAAAGCAACTTTTTCCAGAAGCAACAATAGAGCATAATGTGTGTTGGGATTGATACACTCAGATATCTGTGGTCCAATGTCCACAAGAGCTCTTAGTGGTGGCGAATACTTCTTCACCTTTATTGATGATCACTCTAGAAAAACCTGGATCTATTTCTTAAAGACCAAGGATGGGGTCTTTGATTGATTCAAAGAGTTTAAGGCTCTCGTTGAAAACATGACAAGGAAAAAGATAAAGGTATTGCGTTAAGATAATGGTGGAGAATATACAGAGCAAGACTTCATAGATTTTTTGCGCAAAGGAGGGCATCAAAAGAGAATGGACAACTCTATATAGTCCGGAGCAGAATGGAGTAGTACAGTGGAAAAATAGAACTATTGTTGGGGCAGCAAAAGCTATGTTGTATGATCAGGACTTGCCTAGATTCTTATGGGCATATATATCTAGAATAAACTCCTCACAGAGCGTTGGGGAAGAGAATGCCCGAAGGTGTCTTCACTGGGAAGAAGTCGAAAGTAAGTCATCTCAAGATATTTGGAACCGTGGCATATTGTCACATTCCAGACGAAAAGCGCAGTAAACTGGATCAAACTGCAGAAAAGGGGTACCTCGTAGGATATAGCAAGACCTCAAAGGCATACAAAATCTACATTCCTAGCAACAGGAAGATTGTAGTGAGACGAGATGCAAAGTTCATGGAGGATAGAGCCTTCAGGAAATCTTGAGAGATGCTAGCAGAAGGTCAGTCAGTAGATGTTTCATTAGTCCAACAATAGTAGGGGCAGCAAGGAGGACATGCAGGAAGATAGACACCTGGATCGAGTACAATGACCAGTGCCAACATTTCCTCAGAAGAAGGAAATCCAGATAGTTCTTAGCAGGTGGAACGTAGGACCAGGAGGAGGAAGTTGATTGAGCCTCCCACCACTAGTGGTAGAACCAATAGGGAAGTACGACAGACGCTGAGGGACGTAGAGGAGTTCGTTGGAGCTCCTAGAACCGAGAAGAGGCAGCATACATAGCCTGACAGATACCAGGCCTTGGTAGCACATGTTGAAGAACTCTCTAGCTTTCAGGAAGTTTTTCAACACCAAGTGTGGGTGGATGCCATGGTAGAAGAGTATAGTTCTATCATGACGAATGATGTTTGGGAAGTAGTACCTAGACCAGAGGATAAATCAGTTGTAGGATCAAGACGGATCTACAAGATTAAGTATGCTGCAGATGGCAGTATAGAGAAGTACAAGGCTAGGTTCGAGGAAAAAGATTACGCACAGAAAGAAGGAATAGACTATGAAGAGACCTTCACCCTAGTAGCTCGATACACCTCTATCATATTTGTTATATCCCTAGCAGCGCAAATGGGATGGAGATTCCCCAGATGGATGTCAAGACAACATTTCTGAACGAGGTGATAGAAGAAGAGGTGTATATAGAACAATTTGAAGGCTTCGAAATGCATGAAAAGAGAACTCATGTTTGCAGATTAAAGAAGGCCCTGTATGGGCTCAAGCAGGCACAGAGAGCCTGGTATGGTTGGATTGATAGTTACTTGCAGTAGTTGGGATTTGTCAAGAGTGATATTGATCCCATTTTCTACTATTTAATGGTAGAGAATGAGCCACTTATTCTGGTATTATATGTGGATGACTTGTTTTTAACAGGGTCATCTAGGCTCATACAAGGCTGTAAGAAGAATCTTGAAGTAGAATTTGAAATGAAGGATATGGGGTTGATGCATTATTTTGTAGGGTTGGAAGTTTGGCAGAGGAATGGGGACATCTTCCTTGGGCAAGGAAGATCTGCTACAAAAATTCTGAAGAGATTCAGAATGCAGGATTGTTGGCCCATGGCTACTCCCATGATCACCAACTGAAAGAAAATAGATGCATCAGGAGACAAGGAGGTGGACCCCACTTTGTACAGACAACTCATTGGGTTGGGTTGCTCATGTATCTGGTCAACGCTAGGCTAGACATTTATTACGCTTTTAACACCCTTAGTCAGTTCATGGTGGAACTGAAAAGGTTGCATTGGGCAACAACGAGGGACATTTCGAGGTATGTGCATGGAACAGTCGGATATGGGTTGAAATACTCTCGAGGGGATGACGTCAGATTGAATGGATTCACAGATGCAGATTGGTTAGGTAGTTTAGTAGACTGGAAAAGTAACTCTAGGTACTGCTTTAGTGTTGGATCAGGAATGATCTCTTGGTGCAGCAGGAAGTAGAGGTCGGTAGCTCTGAGCTCAACAAAAGCTGAATATATGGTAGCCAACAACTACATGCGAAGCTCTATGGCGTAGAAAACTGCTCGTGATTTATTAAGAAAAAAGATGGAAGCAACCATGATTTACTACGATAATTAGGGTTATATCAAACTCTCTGAGAATCCAGTATTTCATGATTGGTCGAAACACATTGATATCAGATGTCACTTTATCATAGACTATGCTTAGCGTGGGGTAGTACAACTGCAATATGTTCACATAGGAGATCAGATAGAAGACATACTCACAAAGGCTCTAGGAAGAGCTAAGTTCATTCATTTCAGAGAGCAGATGGGCAGGGTAGAGAATACGTTTCAGTAAACAGGTAATTTCTCAGTTACAGTAGTAGGGAATGAGAGTTGGAGTACAGATGCAGTGTTAGCGGTGACAGGGTCAGCAGCAGTACAGGTGCAACATTTGCGCAGTAGTTGATGGGCAGTGATGTCAGACATCACCAGCATAGAGGGAGATGTTACAGAACATGGTGATGCTTCGGCAGGTCCATTCCTAGAGCACATTCCTCGCTAAGAGTGAGTGTTGATTTTTGGTAGCATCAAATGTGCCCGAAGTCTCAAATTTTGTAGGGAGGCTTAGACATATGTATTCCACAATACCCAAAATCGTTTTGGGAAATTCCATCCGGAGACAGTTTTATTAAAATAATTAATTATTTTTAATGGGACCCTAAGTCTAAACTTAGAAAATTAAAATAATTAAAGGGTATTAATCTAAAGTATGGGTGTAACTTTTAGAAGAAGACGAAGATCAAGTCCAAATGATCTGAGCCATTGATTAGAATCTAATCTGGGCCCTTGGTTCTTAACTGGAAGATTATAAGAAGGACATCGAGGGACATTTGGAAACACACTAGACGCAGATACTTAGTTACCCGAGTAAGTTCGATTTTGTCACTGGTCGAAGTTCGGCAAGAGAAAATTGAATCAGAGGGAGAGTTGCAGGTGAGAAGGAGAGAGAGAGGGTATCAACATCAGTCTAAAGGTCAGGAGCAGAAGACGCAGAGCAGAAGGAGGACAATGCAGAGGTTGTGACACAGAGAACAATGTAGAGGTAGTGTGATGCTGGAATAGTGTAGTTGTCATGCAGGGGTTGACGCAGTGAGACGCAGAGGGGGGCAACAGATCCTCTCTTGGATCAGAAACTTGTCGAGAAGTGTCTATAAAAATTCTCACAGAGAATCCTCTTCTCTTCTGCGGGTTGTATCTTGTACATGAGATTTTTGGTGAAGAATAATAAAGAAACTGTCATCTGCTACACCGGTTTTTCGGCATTGGGTTTTTCCAGGGACATTTGTCCAAAAATAACTGTGTCATTGTGTTGTATATTTTCTTGTTTAGTTTCTTGTTTCGGCATATTAATTTTAAATAGTGAATGTTGCAGTTGTATTTACTTTGATATTTATCGTAGAACAAAGTGAATAACTTGTATGGTTTAACAAGTAGAAGAAGTAATATCATTTGCAGTAGTAGGGATTCTTGGTTTAGGAATTTTCACAGTAGATCTGCCCCTCTCTATTGTTGCTCAGCTAGTGAGAATTCAGACTCCTTGGCTGGATGTCCTCTGAGGAAGAATCCCCTCTACCGTGTCTCTCTCTTCCCTCTGACGACTTCTGCCCAGCAATTGCCTGTAGAAAACTGCGTCCCACCAAAAACCTCCTCTTTGCTGTAGCTTCTGCGCTACTCCCTCTGACATTGGCAAACTTCGATTTGGAAGTCTTACCTCTCTGTCGGCTCACTCAGAGAGAGCCCTTCCTCGAAATTTTTTCCCTCCTAGCCTTGTCTGTGCAGACCCTCTGGGGATTTGAATTGCTGCCTATGTAGGAATTTCGAATTCCCTTCTTCCTTCAGTGCCGGGTCTTCTGGCTTTGCTCTTCTTGCTTCACTTGCAGTTCTGATAGCATGTGAAAATTCCTAAACTCGGAATCCCTACTTCTGCAAACTGATGTTACTTCTCCTACTTGTTAATCCATACAAGTTATTTACTGTGTTCTACAGTAAATATCGAAGTAAATACAACTGCAACATTCACTATTTAAAATAATATGCCAAAACAATAAACTGAATAGGAAAAAGATACAACACAATGGCAGTTATTTTTGGACAAACGTCCTCGGGAGAACCCATTGCAGGAAAACCGGTGCGACAACTCTAAGGTTTTTTATTATTATGTAGTAGTACATCTGAGCACAATTCGATGGAAGCCCAATCGGCTATCCGATACAGAAAGAAACTGGACAAAACAATTAGTGAGATGATCTCACCCTGTCACTAGAAGAATTTGGCCTTGATCTCACTGGAAGGAGGCTCTGCGTCCCTTCTGCGTCAGCCTCTGGGTAGATCTGCGTCAACCCTATGTAGTCTCTGCGTCACCTCAACTGGGGACTACACTGCTCTTCCTCTCAATCCTCTGCTGCCTAGAAACTTCAATTTCCAGCCTCCCAGTCTCACACCCTAGCTTCCAGCTTCTGAAACTCAATTTCGTCAGCAGGAATTCGATCTTCCTCTAGGCTATGCATTGCCATTACGTCAACTCTACGTGGGCCAATGTTAGCCTCTCTCTGGATGTCGTTCTGCCCTTTTTTGCCTTGTACTCTCCAGCCTAGAAAAACTTCCCTCTTCCGGATACTATCTCTTCCCCTCACTATAAAAGATCACGATCGAGAATCTCTTCGACAGTTGCTCTGTTTCAGAAAATCAAACTTCTGATCTGTGTGTGTGTGTTTTCCAAGTGCCCATCAAGGCCTCTCTTATAATCCTCTCGTTTTTCAATCAATGACCTAGATTATATTCTAATTAATGGCTAGGATCATAATGACTTGATCTCTGCCTTCTTCTAGAAGTTTCACCCACAGTTTATATTAATACCCTTGAATTATTTTAATTTCCTAAGTTTAGACTTAGGGTCACATTAAAAATAATTAATTATTTTAATAAAACTGTCTTCAGGTGGAATTTCCCAAAACGATTTCTGGGTATTGGAGAATGCATGTGTCTAAACCTCCCTGCAAAATTTGAGACTTATAGCACATCCGATGCTACCAGAAATCAACAGACCAAACCCAAATGGAAACCACCTGCAATCCTGCATAAGATCCAATGCGTCCTTGTGCCTTGCCATGACAAAACCCCTATCTAGGGGAAAACCTAGTCAAAATCTCTTCCTTCAATAGTTTTTTTTTGAGACTCCTCAACCTAGACAAAGACCTGCTCCACACCAAGCCAACCTCTCGTTCTTCGATCCGACCTTCGACATAGTAGCAACAACACTTCGACTTGGCAACTTCTGGCATCAATAGCAGCTTCAACTTTGATTATGAGACTTCGATCTCCTAATCTAGCTCACACAAGAGAGGGAGAGACACCAAAACTTCGATTTTGTTCTTCCCTTCCTCCTTGTCCAAACTCGCACTCCTTTTAGCCTCCCTCTTCACCTTTGCACTTTTCCCAGCTTCTAGCTTCCAACTTCAAGTATCGAACTGTGTGGGAGAGTGATATGCTCCAAATGTAGGCAAACTGCCTTGTATATACTATATATAGCCTTCCAATGAGGTCAAATTGCCTTCCTTGAGGCCGACTTGATCTTCTTGAGACCGACTTGGTGTGTGTTGATTTCTAGTAGTATCGACTGTGCTCTAAGTATCAAAATTTGTAGGGAGGCTTAGACACATGCATTCTCCAATACCCAGAAATCATTTTGGGAAATTCCACCCAGAGATAGTTTTATTAAAATAATTAATTATTTTAAATGGGCCCCTAAGTCTAAACTTAGGAAATTAAAATAATTAATGGGTATTAGTCTAAACTGTGGGTGAAACTTCTAGAAGAAGACGAGGATCAAGCCAAAATTATCTGAGCCGTTGGTTGTCCAACAGAAAGATATAAGAAGAGGTTTGAAGGGCACTTTGAGAATACATCCAGTAGAGTTCAGAAGATCGAATTTCTGAAGCAAAGCAATGGCTAGTGAGAAATTCGAAGTGATCTTTTGCAGTGAGGGGCAGGGATAGTTTAGGTTGAAGATTTCTCCTGATCCGGGAATACTCAGTAGAGGATTCAGAGAGAGATCCGGGAGAGGCAGTGCTGAGCCAGAAGAGGCTGACGCAGGGCCACGCAGAGCCTTGAGGAGATCCGAAATTTGTTGGAGGAATCGACTTCAGAAGCCAAAGTCCTAGGTGTGAAACCAGAAGGTGAAAATCGAAGTTCTTGGGTAGAAAATCGATTAGCAGAAGTGGTGACGCAGTCCCTAGAGGTTGTGACGCTGGGCTGACGCAGTGACTGCACAGAGGCAGCCAGGGGCTGATCACTCAGTGGCTGGATCAGTCAGATCTCCAGTGATAGTGTGAGGTAATCTCACTTATCTCTCTGTCAGTGATATTCTTTGTACTAGATAGCCAGGAGGGCATCCAGAGATTGTATTCAGAATTACTGTTGCATAATAATAAAATCCTCAGCTGCTGCACCGGTTTTCCCACGCTGGTTTTTTTAGAGGACATTTGTCCAAAAATAACTCTGTAGATGTGGTGTATTTCTTTCTTGTTCAGTTTCTTGTTTCCACATTTTATTTAAATGGTGAAGGCTGCAGTGGATTAGTTTCGGTGTTTACTGTAGGAAACAATGAATAATTTTTGTTTAGTAATTAACAAATAGAAAAAACATAATTAGTTGCTGCAGTAGAAATTTGGGCATCCAAATTTTCACAGTGTGGAGGTTACAAAATTCATTTTTGACTCAAAAATAGTTCTTTTTACATCGTTTGAAAGCCCAAGAAGGGTCTCATAAAATATATAATGATTAATGACTCTTTATTTTTATTTTTATTTTTTATGATTTTTTATTAATAAAATCTAAGAAAAATTAAAACTAATCCACTAAACCTAACAACTATTATATTAAAGTCTATTCCTTAAAAAAAAACTATAGAAAAACAAAATAAAAAAGTCAAAACATTACTAAAACCTAAAACGTTACCCTTTTTTTATAAATTTTATTTAGTATGGCTCCCTCCTGCTCCGCCGTCGTGCCCTCGTCCCCCCCGCAGCCACTGCTTCCACCGCCCGCCCGCATCTCGCTCCTCCTGCTTCCCCGCCCGCAGTTGTGACCCGATCCCCGCCCGCCGCATCTTTCGGCTCCTCCTGCTCCACCGTCGTGCCCCGATCCCGCCGCCGGCTGCCTTCCAACCCGCGCCGTCCTTCGTGCCGTGGCCTGTGAGACCGATCCCCGCCCGCAGCTGTGACCGATTCCCCGCCCGTGCGCATCTCGGCTCCTCCCTGCTCCCGCCGTTGTGCCTCGATCCCCGCCCGCGCCGCTGTTCCAGCCGTCGGTCTCCTCCTGTCGTGCCCCCGATTCCCGCCCGCAGCGTTGCTTCCACCGCCGCCGCATCTCGGCTCCCTGCCTGCTCCCGCCGTCCGTGCCCCGATCCGCCGCAGCCACTGTGCCCACCCGCGCTGTCGCTTCTGTGCCCGTCGCTTCGCCGTCGTGCCCTCCCCACCGCAGCCCGCAGCCGCCAGCCGTCGCCTCTGTGCCGTGCCCCCGTGCTCCCGGCGGCTCGTTACAATCACCACGGCGGCCCGTTACAGTCGCAGCAGCCTACAGCGCGCGTTCTTCCTGCGTAGTAAATCCTAGCGGCCAGATCCTGTGTGGCGGTGTTCTCCAAACCGGATGCGGACAGTGCTCGCCCGACGGGTTTTACAGCTGCAGACAGTGTGATCACATGACGGCAGCATTACGACAGAACTACTGTAGCGTCCAATAAGCTGCGGAAACTGTGCCACTGCAAACAGAACCATCACGGTTCCACAGGTCCAGTAATCATTTCTTCAGGCGAACTGTGGTTCCAAAACTCCAGTTTTGCTGCTGTTGTCTCACAGATCCATACAGAACGCAGTTCCGGGATTTGATCCAGTAAAATGATCAGGTAATTATGGGTTCCCCGCCCACGGAATCTGAACACGAAAATCTCAGTTTCAATAACAGAGGACCTTCCCGCTACCTCCGCCAGTGCCTCAATCAGCCGGAAGAGACTTATAGCCCCAGAGACATTGCCATGGAGTCCGACTTCGCCTTCTGGACATCTCAAATCAAACAATTATTGCGTCGGGTTGATTCCCTTGAAACTGAGAACGACAAGCTCCGGGCCGAGGTAAACATCCTAATCGACCGCATTTCCTTCGTGGAAGGGGAAAACTTGTCTCTTCGTAAATCAGTACAAGAAGACCCCACAGAGACAACTTTGCATGCAGAAATCCAAGAGATTAGGGACAAACAGGCGGAGATTATATCCCAACAAGCATCCCTCAGACAGGAGACAGAAACACACATCAGCACATGGGCACAGGTGGTTCGGGGGAAAGATAAACCCTCTCCTATCACGGCAGTAGAGGAAGTTGTACATGCCAAACTTGTGGAAGAACGCTCCCGTAGAGCGAGAGAGCTAAACCTCAAAGTGAGAGGTCTCCCTCTCCCTTTATCTTCAGCAGATCCGATGGAGGTGGCCACAGGATTCTTGAAAGACACCCTCGACATATCGGGAATCAGCCTAGACAGAGCCTGGCTAGGACAGGACTCCACCTTATTTATTCGATTCCATAATACCACAGATCGTCTACATACTCTTCGAGCTAAGCGGAAGCTTTTTAATCTTCCACACAAGATATTCTTAGATGAGGATCTTACTCGGGCACAGGTAGCTGAGCTCAAACAGGTTAGGGAACAAGTGATGGCAGCAAGACAAGCAGGAAAATGGGCAGTCATAAGGAACCTCCGCGCTATCATTCGAGACTCCTTCCCCCCAGGATGGACACCTCGTACAGGCAGTTCCAAATGACGGGCCCGCCTGGGGGGGAGTCGAACACCAGGGATGTCAATTCACTGCTGGAACGGGAATGGATCCTTTTAGTCTTCACCTGGGCTACTCTATGACGCCCTTGAGTCAGCAGATATCCTCCTAGTAACAGAGACTCATGAGAGCCCGGTTCGACCCCTCCCAGATATAACAGGGTACCATTGGTATTCAGCTTGTAGACAGGAAACGAGGAGCTCAGGGGGTGTCAGAGGATCAGGGGGAGTAGCGTGCCTCGTTAAAAACGAGCTCAAAGATAGAGTCTCAGTGGTAAATACAGATGAATACGCCAGGTACATGTGGATCCGAATTAGAACTGGATACCCACCCCTAAGGGATATCTTTATTGCAGTTTGTTACTTCCCCCCCACCGCATCTTCGTTTTCCATCCACGACAATGTAGAAAAAGACCCCTTCACCAGCATATACCCTGACATCACTAAATTCTCCACTGATGGAGAAATCATCATCATGGGGGATTTCAACGCCCGTACCAAGGAACATCAGGTCCCCCTCCATGACCGTTCAGAGGATGTGTTCTGCACTAGGGGTGTGGACCTGGCTTCAGCAGGTCTGCAGAGAATCTCAGAGGACGCCCTGGGTCCCATCACAGCCTACGGGAAACATCTGTTGCAGTTGGGAGAATCACATGAGCTGATAATCTTGAACGGCCTCTCACGCTTCCCGGAATCCCACTTCTTCACGTGTAGACCTTATGGAGGTGGGGCTAGCGTGGTGGATTACGCTTTGACCGGCCGAGCACTGCTCCCTTTTATCCGGAATCTCTCTGTATCTCCCATCCCCCTAGCCGACCACGCACTGCTTTCACTCTCCCTTCAGACTGATCCCACCCGACCAATCCACCCCCCACCTCGATCCCCCGGTAGAACCATCTTCTGTTTTGAGAAAGGTGACCCCGACATTTTCTCCTCCTCACTCCGGCAAATCCTCCCCAACTCAAATGACTTCTCCCGTCTCGAGACTGTTTCAGATAAATACCACTGTCTCTCCTCAGCAATCTGGGAGTCGGCGCTCCAATCCTTCCCCCACTCCTTTCGGACCTCCTCGACCTCCTGCAAGACAGGAACTTCCCCTATGAACAAATGGTACGATACAGAGTGTAAACTCCTCCACCAGGATCTCCGCCGTGTCTTCTGTCAGTCCCTTCCCTCTTATTCTGCCATCCAAAAGAACTATCGTCGCCTCCTCCGCCACAAAAAACGACAATTCATCTCCCAACAAAGAAGGGAGCTTTCCGCCCTTCTTACCCATTCCCCTAAGCAATTCTGGGGTAAGATCCTCCCCCGGCGTTCTCCCCCTCCCACTGATCTTGACCCGATTTCCATGTTCTCTCACACCTCTCGTCTTTATTACATTCCCGGACAGTCCCAGATACAAGTCACATCTCCTCCCCTATCTTGCCACCTATTCACCGACAAAGATGTCAGAGAAGCCATCTGGGCAATGAATAGCAGCAAAGCGGCGGATGAAGAAGGATTCCAAGCCGAATTTTTCAAGCATGGCCTACGACCCCTAGTTGGGTACCTGGCTGATCTTTTTAACCATGTAGTCCGAGATGGGTTCCCCCCCATATGGTCCCATCATATTATATACCCCATCCATAAGTCAGGGAATACCTCGGACCCCAACAACTACAGGACAATTATGGTGGGCCACACATTCTCCAAACTCTATGCCACTATTCTTCACAGAAAACTTTCCAGAGATTTCGAAGAAAGAGATCTCAGAGCCAGAAGCCAAGCAGGTTTCAGACCAGATCACCAGACCATTGACCACATCTTTACACTCCGTGCTGTGATCGAGGAAGCACGCCACCGGTCCTCGAAGGTATATTGCTGCTTTGTAGACTTCCGGAAGGCTTTTGA
>APFE030324514.1:0-26863 GCA_000404065.3 Pinus taeda | reverse complement strand
ATAAAATTGGGGCTAACAATATGAAAAGGGTTTTTAATAAAAAATTCGCCCTCTTACAATGTAAAACCCCTCAAATTTTGCCTTTGGGCTATAATTCGCCCCTAAAATCTACCATGAACATGAGGTTCGCCTATGGGAACTCGATTCATTAGAGAAGGCATTCAAGTTGGCAAGAAAAATTGAAATAAAAGTTATGGAAACACTAAAGCCTACCACTCATAATTATAAAGACGAAAGTGTTGTTACTCATAGCCTTCCACAACCTACAAGGTTGACACAACAAAAATTGGAAGAAAAAATAGAAAAAGGGCTTTGTTACAATTATGACAAAAAATACAATAAGGTCATAAATGTGGCAAGAAGAAATTATTTTACACCAACTATGAAGAGGAGGAAGAAAAGAATCAAGAAACATCAAAAGAAGAGGATACACCACAAGAATGAACCCCAGAGAAAGAAGAAATGAATCTCACCATATCTTGTAATGCATTGGTAGGAGTTACCACTCCTCACATTCTCAAAATAGAAGGACATATAAAGAAGAAAAAGGTTAAAACAATGAAATATCACATCGAGCATCAACATCAAGTTCTCTAACTTTTAAAAGATAACCTCACTTCCACACAAAATCAAATGAAACCATAGGCAGATCAACATCACAACGAAAGAAGTTTTCATGTAAGAAACTTAGTATTTTATGGCTACAACCATACAATCAAATCTCCCTTAGGCAATTTAAGAACAATAATAAATTTTTACAAGAGCACCATAGTCCTTACAAGGTGCTGCAAAAGATTGGTACTATGACATACAAATTGGAGCTTCTTGCATCTTCCGGAATGCACCTAGTTTTCCATGTTTCATGCTTAAAGAAAGTTATAGGTGACAAGATCTTAGTTCAAACAATATTGTCGGAACTTGATGGGAAATGAAATTCATATTGGAAACTAAAGCAGACATGGAATCAAGAATCTGGCAACTACGGAATCGATCAATTTTAGAGTATCTCATCAAGTGGAAGAACTTACTTGCTGAAATCATTTGATATATAGGAAGAAATCCCCATGATACATAGGAAAATATATAAGCAATTTTAACAATAATATACTATGTATATATAGCCTTTCGGTGAATATTATTTCAATAAATTATAAAAAACTATACAGTCATCAAAATCTTTAACTAAATTATATAATGTTGTAAGCTCTTGGAAAATCCTTTTCTAATGTAAACACCATATATAATAATATGGATAAAAAGACTAAATTATAATGTGCTCATTTTCCATGTTTAGGTAACGAAACATCATATCAATTAGAATGCAAGAGCTCAAAATATTCTTTTCTATCAACCATATATAATAATATGGATAAAAAGACTAAATTATAATGTGCTCATTTTCCATGCTTAGGTAACGAAACTTCATATCAATTAGAGCACAAGAGCTCAAAATATTATTTTCTATCATAGATTGGACTATGATGGAAGCAGACAAGCTTTACCTCTGTATATGCCACTAGAATAAGTGGTTCATACTCTACCCACTTCAACTTAAAAATTGAGCATTACCAATTAATTAATTTTAATTTATATTATTAAGCATTTAAATAATTCTATAATAATAATTATATAATTTCAATTTTTTTTATAATAATATATATATAATTTTATGATAGTTCCATAATTTTTTCTTCATAATACATTGTTGAATTTTGTAGTTAAACTAAATACTATGAATTTTTTTTATCATTTATAATAACATTATTAAAATTAAATTTGTTGAATTTTGTAATTCAAATATATAGGTGGTGCATATACAACATTTAAATAAAGTTTGAATTATGATAAAGAATTGGACTGCGTATAAAAAAAAAAAAAACAAAAAAAAAAAATATATTAATATATAATATATACTATATATAATATCTTTTAAATAACATTTATTGAAATAATGTAAAATTAAAGATATAAAATCAGAGTCTCCCAACCTCAATTTCAGACCAAATGTTATACACACAAATTCCATGTTCACGTGTTAAGACTAATGCTACTAAAATGGATTCCTTGTTAGAAGCATCGAATAGGTGGCACAGACAACAGTGATGGTATCATAACTGAAAAGTTAGAAGTCAGGCATAGGTCGTGGTGGTCGGGTTGAAAAGTAGACGACGACGATGGTGAGATTGTCACCGGAATCCCTGTAGAGAGCCTCGGTGACCAAGACTCTGGAGCACGGGTGACACAACCCCCCGATGGCCGAGTTGGGTATTCGATAGACACGTTGGATGAGTTGAATCGAATGCATTCAGGTGAATGTGCAGAGGCAAACGAGTAGTTGGGCAGAGTCATTCGGGTGGCCATTTAGGTGCGCCGAGGAGCTGGGCTAACCAAGTTGTGCTGGTGAATGTAAAAATATTCTAAGTGTAAATTTGGGGTTTGTTCAAGATTTAACTTGTCTATTGTAAACTGTTATTATTATTACGGGCAGACTCATCATAGTGAGTTGCCCCTCCCAGTTATACTATTATGCATTTCATGGTTAGTGTTGATGAATGTTTAATTGTTGTTTTATAATGAATGAAATTACTTGGTAAAAGAAGAAAATAAACTAAGTATACAAAGTAGGCATAGTCCACGATCGCAAGTATTGGTGGAAAGAAAGTGGTCGGTGGTGCTGCACCTCCTATGTTGCGGTTGGAAGAGTACCACAAATGTAGAGGTGTGACAGGTGGCATCAGAGTTGATGAACGATGGGAAGCTGAATACTTGACATTCGTGACAGGTGATTCAAAGAATCAAAGAGGATGTCTATCTTGTAGAAAATGGGTTTTGCAACCTTCGAAGAATGGCAAGGGCACACATTGGGGCCAAGTCAATTTGAAGGAAGTCTACTTGAAGAATCAAGTGAGTTTGAACAAAGAACTGTGAAAGTCGGTTAGGACTTGTTCGGAATAAGGGATGCCCTTCGTGCTTTGGTCAAGGAAGGGATCTCTGACATGAATAGGGATGAAGCCTATCGGCTTGTAGGGAAAGTGGACTTGTTTGATGCATAATTCAAGGAGTTGAATATAAGGAAGGACTTAATTTGAAAGAAGCAGGAAAGGCTAGCTCTTGAGAAAAAGCAGTTCATAGCTTTCATTCAGAATAAGGAGAAAGCTACAGATTGTGATGATAAGAAACAGGAAGTCATGATAGTTGAGGACTTGTTGGGGTTATTTGTGACCTTATGGTAGAAGATGCAAAGGCCCATGACAAGGGCAGAACATGATGATCATTGCGGAAGAATGGGTCATGCTTTAGCCACATGGAGAATTGGCTAAGTACCTGGCATGACTCATGGATAGATTATACAAGAGCACACACTTGAGTATGGTGATACTTGGGTGGACTTCTCATGACCAAGACCAAGAGGAAGTCTTGGTGGAACCGTTAGTCGGGGAGTGATGGTGGAGAGACTCATGGGACCATGATATGGTTGGGTGACTAAGTTCACTAGACCAGATTGCAGACTTGGATGGGGATGACTGATTGTTGTGATGGATCTACTTAGTTGGACAACATGGACAGCTTGAGTCATGGACATCATGTTGGAGACATGGAGCATGGTAGTCTTATGCAGAGACATTATGCATGAGCACTTGTAGAGGTGCCACTTATGGGCATCCAATGAGGAGTGCCAGGGCAAGGATGTTTTGTAGGTGGATTTGCTCATGTGACATGGAGATGTTTCCCTTATGAGATGATGGAGATGTTGTGCACTTGGGTAGAACAAGGCCATGGACATGGTTGGATTTGTGAGCAGACGATGGAGCATTCCTACTACATGGAGAGCTGAGGCATCTTGTAGAAACCTTTGGACCAAGATATGTATGCTTGCTCGGATGTTGGTTGGAGATGACACATGGAGCTCATGATGACATGAGGTTGTGAATTTTGGGGACTTCATGTTATGGTGGACTTAGAGGATCTGATGCATTGAGAAGCTGAGGTTAGGGACTTTGATAAAGGATGGGGTGCATACTTTTGAGTACATGTATGGGTGTGCTTGAAAGAGTGACTTGATGAGGAGGATCGATATGAGACAATTTGAAGTGATGGAGTTGCAACGATGATGATGCCTTTGTGGAAACACTTGGGCATGGGTTGAGCCGAGACTTAACCACTTTTTACACATGGATGGATGAGACAGGTGTATACTAGTTTCCTTGGCAAACTTGAGGGATGGCACATTGCAGAGATGATGGAGGTTTCTTCATGAACCTGGATGTGGCACATCGAGAGTCAGGTTTGATGAGAGGATATATTCACATTGAGGATATGGATTTTACACATATGGATGATGATGTTGGGATAGATGCGGTTGATTTCATGCAGTACATTGATACCAAACATCATGGATAGCACATTGCAGATGAGGATGAAGACTACTTCATGGACTTGGACATGTCTTATATGGAGATGGATTCTTGATTGAGTTGATGTTGCGACAAGAGTCTAAGAAATGACTCATGATGGCATAAGAATGTGCATTTTCATGGTTTGAGTGCGACAGTTGGATTGGCTACCCAACTAGCTCAAATTATGGGGCTTGAGTATTGTATAGAGATGTGTTAACATTGTGTTGAAGTATCATGGCAGCAGTTCACACAATGATGATACATGATGAGGTTGACACGATATGTTACAGTAAGCATGTAGTTTGAGATGGAGGGGCCAGCCTTCCACAATAGGAGTAGCATGTGGAGATTATAGTGGATGTGGTTGATGACCATGGATTGAGGAGACTTTTCGATGTATGACATACTACTGGGTTATATGCCTTGGTATAAGTATCTTGATGATAGATGGTTGCTGGGATGAGAGATTGTCAAGGACAACAATCATTTCAAGTGGGGGAGAATGTAAGGACCAGAAGCCGCAGACAACTCAATGAGTGAACACGCGCTGAGGAGTAGTGCACGGCGGGAGGAAGAAATGTGAAATAAAACCAAGTGTGGAGTTTGTTCTGTTATATAGACCATGGGTGGTCCCAGTAGGCCGATAGACGGGCAATGTCGAATGGTGGTGAACACAATGGTTGGGTCGGCTGATCGGCGAGCTGACCCATTCAAGAGTTGAAACATGAGTTATATGGTGGGTTGGCCTGGTCATGAGACACAACGAGTGAGCCATATATATGGGTGGCATGGAGGAGCCATTCAACCATCAAATGAACAAGCATTCAAGTCTTCAATGAAGAGGAAGAAGTGTGAGTTGTAGGTCGTAGCACCCACCCGAATGAAGTGCAAAGTCGTGCAGGCCATAGGGCATTGTAGGGCATGCCAGGATGCACGGGCAGAACGCACAGGTGAACTGAATAGGGCATCAGAGGGCATGCGAAGGTGTTGTTCAAGAGTCATTCAGGGTTCGCTCAAGGCTGAAGGACTGTTCAGGAGAAGCATTCAGTGAGTCGTTCAAGAGGCAGATTGACCGTTCAGAAAGTCATTCAAGGTGTTGAACGAGCTTGTGGAAGTCGTGCAGTGGTTCATTTGAGAATTTGTTTGGAAGGTCATTCGAGGGTGTGTGAGGGCGTGGTAGGGTGCTTGCCTGAACAATACAATTTGGTTCAACAGTGAACCAGGTGAAGTCTTGAACAGGTGACACGACCCACCAGTGGGTAAGTTGGGCGTTCGGTATAAGAGTTGGAGGAGTTGAATGGAACGTGTTTAAGTCAACGTGTGGAGGCAAATGAGGAGTTCGGTAGAGTCGTTTGGGCGACCGTGTAGGCACGCCGATGAGCTAGGCTAATCGAGTTGTGTCGGTGAATGTAAAAATATTCTAAGTGTAAATTCGGGGTTTCCTCAACATTTTACTTGTATATTGTAAATTGTTATTATTATTATTATGAGTAGACTCTTCAAAAGGAGTTGCCCCTCCTAGTTATACTATTGTGTATTTCATGGTTAATGTTGATGAATGTTTAACTCCTATTTTATAATGAATGAAAGTACTTGGTAAAAGAAAAAAATAAACTAATTATAGAAAGTAGGCATAGTCCACGATCACAAGTATTGGTGAAAATAAAGTGGTCAGTGGTGACACACCTCCTATCGTGCGGTTGGAAGAGTACTGCTAGTGTAGGGGTGTGACAGCCAACATCCTGTTGAGATACCCATCGTGAGTAACAAAATCCCCTTGGGATTCGATGCGTGATCTCTCGGTGCTCATGGTGTGCTTATGACCGGTGGACATTCAACAACTATGCCGCCCCTTTTCTCCAAAACTACCCAACAATTGCCAGCATTGGCCACCACGAGAGACTTTCCTGACACCATGGCCACAAGCGTGGTCTTCAGGGAACTGATGTGCACCTCTACCAAGGCAATGTCGGCCTCGAGGAAAGCATTTTTGAGCGCCTTCTCAACTCCTACTCCTACTTCTCCGTCCTGAAAATCCACGTCACCCTCGTGGAGTATCAAATTGAGGAGGTTTTCTTTAATAAATGTGGATGCATCCCCACTGCAATGGCTATTGAACACTCCATAGAATGCCAGTAACTCAAAACCTGCTACCTTCTCCATGTGGATGTGGTCGTCTTCCATCTATGCTCGGGTGGGCCATATGTCCACCAAGCTACCCCAGCACAACACCAGAATATAATCCTTCCATTCTTCAATTTTCTCACCCTGTTGTTGTTGCATCATCTTTTCATCTACTCTAGTACTACCTCCTCCCATTTCTTCTTCCTCTTATGCATTTAAAAATTAGATTTGATCTCTCCTCCTGCACCTCTCCTCGTGGCAACTACTTCTATTCTATTTCGATCAACTCAGCATTAGACACCATCGCTCTCTATTTGTTTTTTGATACCTAATTCGCCTGCACACATGCGTCCTTGGGTGCAACCTTTTGGATGATGCCTTGTTGGCATTATGATACAAGTGTTGTCCTTGATGGCAACTCACACAGATGACAGATCATAGTGCAGCAGGTCAGTAGCAAGAATTGATGATTATACTACAAAGAATGAAGAAAGAAAATTATCTACGTAGGTTCATTATATACCAAGTCATATACACACGCAGGTTCACTATATGCCAAGTCGTGTATATGCGCAGGTTCGCTATATACCAAGTAGGGTATACACGTAGTTTATACACACAGGTTCACTATATACAAAGGTGTGTATACACACGGGATTTCTGATAAAAAATCGCGTATGTGTATGCACACACTTTCATGCATCGAAAAGTGCATACATGAGGGAAAGCTTATTTTATGGTCCATGGTATTTAAACCTATGGTTTTGGACCTTGGTATTGCATTTGAAGTGTTGAACCTAGGTATTGGGTCCCTAGTATTGGTTATTAATGGTTTTGGACCATGGTATTGAGTAAGGCCTAAGACTATAAAAGGAGAAGAAGATCATTAGGCAAAGGCATTGAGAAAATCTTGAATATCTAATGATGTATGAGATCAAGTATGCAGGTTATGGGTTCATGATACCTTGCTTGATCTAAGCTAAGGAGAAATCTCAGGGGTTGATGGAGAAAAAGATCTAAGGATAGATCGGGATCTAATGGCTTGGAATGAATCATCTCTATACGGTTTGATCTTGTTAAGTCTAGACCTGTATACTAACGCATGTAATGTTCTAATCTGGGTATAACTTAAGTTTGAAATAGCTGCAACTCATGAATGAATAGTTACAGATGTATACGTTGGTTGACTATGATAAAAGCGCGTACATATTCAGGTTAGATACATCTAAGTAGCATATACCCTATGAGCTATGATGTTTGAAACTACAGGTGGTTCTGGTTATTAATGAGTTCTGATGACAGTTTACTGATGTCAATATTCTTCATATTCAATTTGGTTGATTGTGTTTAGCTTAAGTGTTGATGGATGAGATCTAATAATGGATCAAGATCATAATGACTTATATTTATGTGATCTGATGGACTAGATTTGGTTGCTAACGCACATATTATCCTTGTATATGTAATAATCTGGGTATGTCTGAAGTCAGGAAGTGCAACAAGTTATAAGTAAGTAATTGGTGACATATACGCTAGTTCACTTTGGTGAAGTTACATATACACGCTAGTTCGGCACTTCCAAGTAGCGTATGCACTCTGATGCATCATTTTTGATGATACAGTTGGTTTTGAATATTGTAGCAGAGTTTTGCTCTGTGTTCTGGTGACCGCATTTTGTTGACAGGGTTTCAGTATTGGGTGATTTAGAGATTGATGATGCAAGTACTGATGGGTCCAGTATGAAAATTGGATGAAACGTGGCCTTCAAATTATGATGTTATGTTCCATGAGTATCTAGTCTAAAAATTTATGAAACGTGGTACCTGGATGAAGAAAGAAAAGGTTGTAGCCTTCTGTAGGTCAGCACCTACGTACTAGTACATCAGCTAGTACAAGAGCTAAGGGGGTTGTAGCTCCCTTCCAGGAGAAGCTGGAGAACGAGAGAAGGTAGTAGCCTTCTGCAGGTAGAAGCCTGCGTATAAGTATAAGACTACACCAGTACAGAAATATTGTAAAAGGAAGTTTCTTATTAAAAGAAGATAGAGATGAATTGCAATAGGTGGTTTTCACCCACATTGGGTTTCCACCTTACATTTTGGTGTTCATGTGTGTTGCTTATGTATGATGATCTATTCTGCTCTTGTTTACTATTCTATCGTTAATAATGTTCTAATGCACTCATAAAGGATCAATTAGCTGAATCATAAGTTTACTAGATATACACTTGTTGCATTACACACAGTTGCGTATACACACAGTTTTCCTTAACTGAAGTGGCGTATATGAATCTGAATATGGAAATGAAAAAGTTATATTGATTTGATAATACTGATTCACCCCCCCCCCCTCTCAATATTATTTCCAACAATTGGTATCAGAGTAGGTCCTTTGGTAGAAGCTTGATCGCTTGAAGGAGATCCATAAAACAATGGGAAAGAAGCTTAAGAAGAAAGCGCCTAAGAAGAAGAAGACATCTCAAAAGAGCTATGACAGTGGGAGAATCGATTGGGAATATGTGGAAGATGCACTTCACCTCAAACATAAATAGAGAGTTGTTAAGTGAAGGAAAATAAATAATGACATCACTCACCAAAAATATTTTCAACATCGCTCATCATCCATGACTCCACTCCCTAATTTCAAACAGTATTTTCAATATATTTCTGAGATTGATAAAATGGTAAACATTTCATATAACTAATTTTGAATCAATGGGAAAAGTTTTGTTTGCATCAGCTAGTTCTTCTACGTCTTAAGAAAATTAAACATTGCTTACAAATTAAATTAATTTCAATAATAAAAAAATAACAAAATAAAATACTATATATAATATATAATATATATTATATATAATATATATATATATTATATATTATATTATATATATATATATATATATATATATATATATATAATTGGCATGTGAATCAAGATAATTCATAAATACTAATAAAAATAAAATCATTCATAATTATTCATTAGTATCAATATAATTGTTTGATGATTCACATAAACTTTGTTTCATATTAGCCTCGGGTGAGTTAATTTAACTGCATTTCAATTTGATTTTTTTATTTTTTATTTTTTTGCAAGAGATCTATGATATTGGAAGGATATCAGAGAATGTAACCAAACAAATATTTATGTTAACAAACTCTTTTCTAAATTTTATAATTATATTATTCACTCAATATATTGAATGTTTCCTCCCCGGATGCAGGTGGGCAATGACGTGATGGGGGTTACGATCCGGCAGGCTGGCGTGTGGCAAGCCCACTGGTTTGCCTGCGGAAGGCATGTACTCACCTCCGGAACAATTAATCTGATGGGTCGTCACCCTACGCAGCATTTATGTTGGTGGGGAGGCCGAGACACCAAGAGCGTCAACATGAAATCTCTGGCCCCTTTGATTCCGTCCTCAGTTGAGAATTCGGATGCTCTGATTTGGAATTGTGGTGCAGTGCCGGTCTCCATGTCAAGGCAGCTCTTTCCTGTAGGTTCTCGCTATTTGCTGGAAGTTGAAGTGCACAACCTTCACACCACGATTGGAAGGTGCTGCCCACTGGCCTCCTGCATTAGTTTTATTCCTGGCTACCATTACTCGCACAGCCCGTTCTGTGCTTGGCTCGTCCCTGCTCTGTTCGGCTTTCGCCCCCTCCAACCTCTGTTGGGACCCTCTCTCAATTCCACCTGCTCTCACGATTTCTGTGCTGCAATGCCAAAACTAAAGCATCATATGAGATGTCGCAAGAGAGGTACCAGGCCTAGTCGCTCCTCTTCCCCTTCCTCTCACTCGTCCTCCTCTCACAGTCCCAGTGAAAGTACTCCCCGTCCTATTCATGGAAGTGGTCAAGCTTGACGCCTTCCTCCCTCCCCACAGATTGTTACCTTTACCTCTCACCATTACTTTGAACCTCGGCCTACTTTCGTCGCCTCTCCTCCATCTTCTGAGCCCCCTATCAGCTCGCAGGCCTCTCCTTCTATTCCACCTATTTCTCTGCCCGTAGAGAAAAGTCCCTCTCACTTGGAAGGTGAAAGCAGATCTAGCCCACTCCAGGCCACTGGGATGAATGCAGGCGAGCGTGAAGCGGTGGATGCCGCTCCTCAAAGGATTCTAGATCCAGATCCTAATGAAAAGGAAGGACAGTGGTGCAGAATTAAAGAGGATTCGTCCTCGAGTGACTATGGACTCTAGCGGTACTGCTTTTTTCTCAGCATCATGTCTAGTCTTTTAATCATTTTGCTGGTTTTTTCGCATATGTACCTTAGCCCGTCTAAACTAATCTTTGTAGTTAAATTAGTCCTAAAGCTATGTACGAGTCAGTTTCCCTTGGTGGGCGGCTCAGTTCTTTGGTTCAATGTTGTTAAGTCAAGGCTGGTTTCCTCTTGCGAGGCAGCTCTCAAATGCTTCTCGAGCCAGTTTCCCCTTGCGGGCGGCTCAATTTTTGATATCTTGCTAATTGTATGGCGGCACTATGATACCTAGAACTCTTTTTACCATATGTTATATTAATAGATTTAAGCTTACTTAGAAAGAAATATATACATTAAATGTTTCCAAAAATATCATATAATTAAAATTCCAAACAATTTAATTGTTATAAAATAATTAATTTCTTTAAATTTAATAGAGAATGAATTGAAATGCATACATATATATATATATATATATATATATAAATATATATATATATATATATATATATAATATATATATATTATATATTTAATTATTGTAAGAACTACTTCTTTTGCACATTTAAAATTTTACTCCTCTTAGGTTGATCTATTTATATCTTGTTTCTATTTATTTTTTATGCAAATAGTTGATTTTCTATCTCTTTCTCATGTTTTTTTCCCTCCACCCGAGTGCCCACCTTACCCCTTACCTCACAAGGCTCTTTCTCATGTCTTTTTCCCTCTACACTAGTGCCGACCTTACTTCAATCTTAAGTTAAACTATGGTAAGATTTGGTCTAATGAAGCCTTTATTTATTACCTTCTCAAAGTATGAAAATATTTATTTATTTTACTCCCAATTGCCCATGGTGGGCATGGATAATATTCATATTCATCACCTCCCAATTGCCCATGGTGGTCATGGATAATATTCACATTATCACCTTTCTATTGTTATTCTGAATAATTTATATGTGATATTAAAGAGATAAATGCCATCCTTTTATTGTACTCTTGTTAGCTTGCTTGTATTTCTTAAAGTCCTCAAGTGAAGCCAATAGATTCCACTTATTTTTGTGTGGGAAGCTGAAAAATCACCAAAGATGATATGCCAGAAAAACCCCATGTGAAGACTCAATTCGAATGGGAATGTGTTACCATGTTTTCCAACAAGCCACATATAACACTTGTCACACCTACTAGACCAAGGTTTTTTTTTGTTTTTATATTACCTTATTTAACCATTAAACATATTCGATGACCATAGTCAAGAGAACTAATTGTAAAAAGTTTAAATAAATTAATTCTCACATGTACCCCAATACTCATACCACACATCCCACATATCCATACACAATCTAAGTATTGGATGGTGATTAATACATAAGCGGAATGTATTGTATAACTTATGTGGTGGGTTTGATCTTATCATTCCATAGTTCTTATAAATATTTTCCTCTTGGCTAATATACGAGAGTTACGCTCAAATACATCGATCTTTTCAAGACTTTTTTTATTTCACACGCATTACTATGAATTGTTACACTATGCCTATGTTATATTTTTATTAATGGGAGTCAAGGACCTTATAAAGGATGTCACCTCTGTGACATCCCATTCAATGGGACTGAAGGGTTAGGTGGATATCACTATTCCATTGATTTGGCTATGATTAAAACTCTTGGTGCTCAATTTAGTGGAGGAGTTAGGGTAACACTTTTTCCCTATCGTCACCCTCCATCTCTGTCGTTTATGATGAGGTCTCTGAGAGAAAAATTGTGCAACCTCAGAGTAACCCTCCTCTAATTTTCTATCACAAGTGAATACTATAGGTATGGACTTTTGTTCCACCTGCCATAACCCACCTTTTCCGCAACCTTTCCTCTATCTTGATTAACTCGGCATTTTTGCTTTTTTTATTTCTCGATCTAGGGTTTCCAACGCTTTTCTAAGACATATGATGGCTTGTGTGTGAGTTCATATTCACACTTTGGGGCATGCCTCCACTTACTGCGCACAATGGATTTTAGGAAAAAAATTTCTATTGTAAGAGTTCTATCCTTGCTCAACTTGTATTGAAGAGTTGGGGTTTCCTCTTAAAATTCATTATTAACCTAGGATTGTTGGCTTTTACAGCTGCCATCTTTTGGCCCCAATGATGAGTTTAGTTCTTGTCTGAGCTTGCCTTCCATGCTTACCCGATCCGTCTTTTCATTTCATAATTTTTTTCCAAGGTTAGAATCCATCCCACAACAATATAATATTCGAATCAACCCCTCGATCAATAATGGCTAGGTTAATTACCGGATAATGTGATGAACAGTTAGATTCAACAACGAAGGATTGACACTCCAACTAGGGTTTGAACTCTCATTTGTATATTTTTTTTGGCATGGTGTTAAATGGATTTGTCTCTCTCTTTTAGGAACTAGAAATATGTATTAGGTTATGAAAACTCTTTATTTCTATAACCTAACTCATGGTTGAGGAGGGACTATAATTTTATTGAAATATATATATCTCGGTGAGTATTTACCTCTTCTCGTCCATATTTTCAGTTAAGGTTTTGGGTATCTTTACTATCCATATACTATTCATAGATACATTTTTTCTTACTTTTTTATATACTTTTATTCATATTTATTTGATTATGTACGTGACCTACCTAGGTCGACGATAGTCTTCTTGTCTTCTCTAGATTTTAGAATGATTCTTTCCACTCCATACCTGTTCACATTGACTGACATTGGTGGTTCAGCTGGGGATAAACTGGGCGTTGCATGAGCCTTAGTTATATGGTTTTAAGGAAACCAAATCCATAGATGAAATCCCATCTAATAGTCTATATTAATAATAATACTTGTTTCGAAATAAAAGGATATCATGCATGTTATAGTTGGTTGTTTCTCTGAAATGATATACCTGTTTTATGTCCTCAAGTTAGTTTCCGTATTGTTTTTTTGTTTTACCTTAATAGTCTTTCCAACTAACTAACCATGACTACTTTCCACCCTACTCTCCTACATTTTATTTGTAGACAATATACTTCAATACATAATCTGAGCCCTTATAGTATCTGCTATTTCCTTATGGAATATCCCCTTTCTTAATGGTGAATGTCTTACCTGTGGAGCACATGGTCTCTAGATATATTGACGAAACTCGCAAAACCCATATCAGGTCCTACCGATCCATATTTTGTCACTATATACCCCTTCAATCTTGAGCCCTATGTTGCTAAAATAAGGAGCTTACACCACACCAACATAGACATTTTATTCATTATATATATATATTCTTTTCCTTTTTCTTTTTGCATCCAATATTGTTCATTAAATTGAATCATCTTTAACTACAGTATTATTCAATAGCATACATTACATTTCAATAGATAACAATTCTTAAACAAGTTATCCACTAAGGAAATGGTGTCATCCTTTCTTTACCATTCAACTTAAAAGAAACATATCAAACCATTTTACAAGAAATAAAATGTAATTCTACTTAGAGAAAAATATAATTATCTTAATATTTTGACAATGACCGAAATTCCTTCCTAGAAAGACCCTCTCCTCCCTTGCTTTGAGTATGGATATTACATCTAGTAATATCCCCTGATCCCTTTCTATTTGGAGACTTGATTAATAGAGAATGGTCTATACTCTCATTCTTCTAGCACCAAGTCCACAGTTCAGCTAGAGTTTCCCTTCAAACTCTCAGGTCTAGTTGACAAGGCTTCCCTGGCTCATAGTCCATATCAGGAATACCATCGACAATATCCTTCCCAACCTTCCTCGTTGTTCTCTGTTCAATTTATCTCTTCCTCTCCCTCTTCCTCGAAGATCCCATTGGATACCTTTTCTTTTCTTTTAGAGAGAAAAGGGAGTGATTGTTTATAAATGTCTCACAAAAGAAAGTTATCATTTGAGGTCTCTTTTTATGAATACTATGACTCCCAAAGTTTCCTAAAAAGAGAAATTAACCCAAAAACTTATATAAACAATGTTTCACTAGGATTTTACCTAAGCCCAACATTTACCAAGTTCTTCCAAAGTGAAAGCAAGTGAAGTAAAATCCATATAAATTGGGGGTCTTACATCTTCCCCCCTTTGGATGTAACACCTTCCTCGATGTTTATTCTTTCCCACATAGTAGGTGAGGGTACATCTCTCGCATAAGTTCAAAATTATGAGACCAGGTGCAACAAAATTCTCTCTCACAAAGAGTAATTGAAGCTGATATCGATGGTTTAAAGAATGGAATAGAAGCTAAGATGGATGGTATAGAAGAAAGACTTAAAGGAAACATGGAACATTTGAAGATAGATTTGACAAATTTGCTACAAGAAATTCTTACTAATGGCGAAATGGTAGTAAAGGAAACACATTATGAGAAACAAATAAATGTTAATCATGATTTCATAGACTCTAAAATTGGATTGAAGACCCATCACGTTCAAAAGATAGATATGAGTAAGTTTGATGGTAGGGATCTCGTAAGTTGGATACTATAGATGGAGCAATATTTTGATCTCCATAATGTGCAAAAGACACAAAATGTACAGATTGAACCTTTATATTTGGAACTCAATTAGTTTTTATGGTATCGATGTCTTTGGTCTCGTAAAAAATTTGTCACTTGGTCAATTTTCACAGAGGAAATGATAACACATTATGAGGATACAAAGAGCAACACCTTCTTTAGCTAAAATATAAATCTAAAAATAAAGTTCAATGGGAGAGCACATTAAGGACTTCCAAAAATCTAACATAAGGGTAAATGATATTCTAGAGAAGCATATGATTCAAGTTTCATAGGGACTTTAAATGATAACATCCAACGTGAGCAGGGAAAATTTTAAGAACCCCCCTAAATTTATATATATAATAAATGGGTGAATCCCCATGATACATAGGAAAAATGAAAGGCGATTTAATCAATAATATAATATGTATATATAATTTTTTTATCGAATCTCTCACCAAATTATATTATCTTGTAAAATCATGGCAAATCTTTCATTGGATTATAAAATCTTGTAAGATCTTGGCGAATATTTCACTGAATAATAAAGGCTTTGTAAAGGGCTAACAAAGTTCATAATGAGTATTTCTTGTAATGGCTTGAAGCCTTGCTAATCAATCCATCAAGAACCAAAACAATTATATTTCTTATAAGTATATTCATTATATGGAATATAAAGATATTTCTCATGGAAATTCAATTAGGTCTAGCACAGGTGGTAGGGAGAAATCCTACATGTGACAATCTATTGGACTCATAATGAGTATTTATTGTAATGACTATGAGCCTTGTTTTCTAAGCAATCCCTCCAGCACTGAAATATAAATATATGAGTGAGAAGTGGGAAATGAGCCACAATAAGTCCTTAGAAAATTGACATGAAGAAGATAAGTGAAAAAAATAAAAAAGGTGAAAATGGAAAAATTGAGAAGAAATACAAGGGAAAAATGATGAAACGGAAAATTAATAATCCATGGGAGGAACAATGATTAGAGATAGTGAGGAAAGATGTTCCCCCAGCCTAGGGGTAACAAAGGTAGACATTAGAACTCTTACTTATGCAAGTGTAGCTAAATAAACATTAAGCTCTATGCCAGTCATGAGAGGGAGGAAATCTAGGAAAGAAATGTGAGAACAAGAATTTAAATTGAACAAAGCATTGGGATTACAATCCTTGCTCGTTGAGTTTTGGTACTTCCTTTGAGGCCTATTGAAAAATTAGGAATGATCTATCTATGTATCTTGTTATATAATTAGTTTGTAAAATAGTTGCCAAGTAGTTATGTTAAAGCATGGATTTTGTGGAATGTTTTTTAGTCGTCCTACCTATCTTCAGATGTAGATGAACAAATATGAGTATTGGAGATAGAATTCTCCCATTTTTTTTTTGTAACAAATTGTATAGGTATAGCCGTGTCCATCATTAAGTATGCCCCAACTGTATCGACAATATTCCCAAACCAAAAAAAAATTAGCACTAAAAAACATAAAAAAATCCAACATTACATACTAAAAGAACATATTAATAAAATTTGCATGGTGAAAATCAGCATGAAAGGTTATAGCGCATAAAGGTTTGTAATAGAAATCAGCTTTAAAACTCCTGCGGCCAGGCAAAACAATGATAATAAGCCTGCGTCTACCTTGGAATTGTATGTATCAAGATGAAATCCCAAAATGCAAATTCCTAGTCGAAAATAAGTGAGAACCCCTCGCATCAGTCAAAGAAGAGGTTTCTACCCTTCAAAAATGCTCAACATTTCAAAGCAACATCCTTAAAATGTAGAGTCCTACATATATTCGCAAGAGCTAAAAATGAAGATGAGATTTTACTATTTGCGAGTAGGTAAATAGCCTGATCATGACTTAAGTAATGTTTTGTTAAATTTCAAGGGTTGCGGCTTGCAATTCAACTCAAAAAAATTATAATGTAATTAACTTATTTATTCTTGATCTTACAGTATTTTTTGAATTGCTAGTTTTTACATCTTAGTATCATCCTCCCAACAATCTAAGTGAAAAGAAGCCTATCATGTGGCAAGGAATATTTTTTTCTATTATGGTTTTGGATTTTAGATCATCATTGGAAAACTTGGCTCAGTGTGAACAAAAATAAGTTTTGAATATTTAGTTTTTAAATATGTACTAATAAAAAAATATTTTATATAACATTTGAAACTAAGAAGAGATTTAGTTTTCAGTTTCGGCTTATTACCAAAAATATTTAATTTAAGATGAATTACATCGTCACCTTAGTACTTATGAATGTTTCTTACATGATAACAAAATGAAACTAGCTAGAATCTACAACACATTGGATACTCTAAGGACACATATAAAATTAATAATATGTTTAATTTTAATGGAGTCAACATATATTATATTGCATGATTGGTAATTTCCAATATATTAATACTACTATATAATATATATATTATATATATATATATATATATATATATATAATATATATATTAATATATATATATATTATGTTATGTGCAGTTGACTCGAGTGATGATTATATAAATAAACCATTACAAAATTTATTATCATCTCAATTCATAAATTGAAGTGAAGATAATCATTCACTCATCAAATTTGGGACAAGCTTTGTAATTATAATTATTTCAAAATCACTTTCCCTTTATTATTAAATATGTGCTAATTTTTATATAATTTAATTATTATAATTTAAATGAATTTAAAAAAATTAACCATTAAGATAGAAAGTGATTAAGTCGTTAATATACAATATTTTACTATACACAAACTATAAAATATAAAGCAACAAAAAAATTATTTTTCTCATGATATTAGAAAACCTGAAATATCCCAACAACTACTTGTGCTTATAGCTTTTTATCAACCACATAATTGATATTTTTCATATTATTGATTTTTATTTTAATTTAAAATGAAAAAAAAATGATTAAATAAGTGGATAGATGTCTTTGTTTTGGAATAGGGTTTCACAATCATGATCAACCTATGCAAACCTTCGAAGTGATATGTAGAATATGGGAACTTAATAGCCAAGGGTCATGGATGCTTCACCTGATTAAAACCATAATCAAAAGTAAGCCATATCCCTATATAAAAAAACCTTACATTTTGCAAATCCAATAAACTATACACCTATGTAAGAAAAACTTACATTTTGCAAATTAGAGTATACCAGTTTAGGAATTCACAATATACCTCTCTTTTGATACACACCAACCAAGATCCATCCTTAGTTAAGGTGAATGCGAAATGAGAATCAAAACCAAGGGTTTCAAGGGATACCCAGAGGAAGAGGAAGAAGATGGATCTAGCCTAGCTTAATTCCCCCTTTAAAAAGACTATATTCCACATGAATATCATGGGAAATACCATGGGTTCTCATAAACCTGGAGCTCAAAAATTCCTTGTATCTTCACAGAACAAGACAACATCCTTGGATGCAATAAAAAGAACCTCCCAAATGATAGCTAGAATATGGGCACTTAATAGACAAGGGTCATAGATGCTTCACCTTATCAAAACGAGAATATAGACACTTAATAGGAAAGGGTCATAAACGTTGCACCTGATCAAAACCATATTTAAAACTCATCAAAACCAGAATATGGACACTTAATAGGCAAGACCATAATCAAAAGTAAATGATATCCCTATGTGAAAAAAATATTACATTTTTTAAATCCAAGTATACTACTTTAAGATATCCCTATGTAAAGAAAATCTTACATTTTGCAAATCCAAGTATACTACTTTAAGAATTCATAGCATACCTCCCTTTAGATATACACGAGCCAAGATCCATCCGTCTCTAAGCATGAGAGATTGACAAATCTTGAGAGATCGACACTTAAGGCTAATGTGAAATGTGTACCAAAATTGAGGGAGAGAGAGAGAGAAAGAGGGAGAATGAGAAGATGGATTTAGGATGGTATAATTCCCCCCCCCCTTTAGATAGACTATATTCCACATGAATACCATGGGTTCTTATAAACCTTGAGCTCAAAAACCAGTAATGGACAAAACAATATCTTTTGATATAATAAAAAAATAATAAATATAGAATTTCATTTTTACATAGAGTTATTTTTATTTTTATTTTCAAATTTACCTTTTACTCAACAAAAAATGATTTAAAAAACAATATCTTTTGATATAATAAAAAATAAGAATATAGAATTTTCATTTTTACAAAGAGTTATTTTTATTTTTATTTCAAATTTACCTTTACTGGAACAAAAATTGATTAAAAAAATAATAACCTAAAATTTTTACATAAAATAATAGCTTAGACTTTTCATTTTAACATAGGGTTATTAATTATCAAATCTCTAGATATATCCAAAGTTAAAATGGATCTATGTTTGTTTAATTATTAATTTTATTTTTTAATGTAATTTCTATTTTTATGTAATTTCATTGTGTCATATTCTAATTTTTAATTAATTAAATAATCAATTCTTTTAATTTTATTGAGTCATAATGTTTAGATAACATAACATGACATTACAATATATTTTTGGGCATGTGGTTTTTGGGCATGTGGTATTGGCCCATGGTAAAAAAAAAAATTGCACCCAATGTAAGGTATTAAATCATTTTAATCTCCCAAACCAAGGGCAAATATCAAAATTTGGCGATTTTAAGGGAATAAGATTTCCCAAAACCAATGGATCGGGCTAAATGAAGGTTCGGTTAGTTTATCCACCGATTTTTATTTTGGGCTAAAATAAAAAAAATTAATCATTTTTTAAATAAAATTGGGGCTAACTATATGAAAAGGGTTTTTAATAAAAAAATTCGCCCTCTTACAGTGTAAAAGCCCTCAATTTCTCCTTTGGGCTATAATTTGTCCCTAAAATCTACCATGAACATGAGGTTTTCCTATGGGAACTCCATTCATTAGAGAAGGCATTCAAGTTGGCAAGAAAAATTGAAAGAAAAATTATGGCAACAATGAAGCCTACTACTCATAATTATAAAGACGAAAGTGTTGTTTCTCCTGGCCTCCCACAACCTACAAGGCTGACACCACAAAAATTGGAAGAAAAAACAGAGAAAGGGCTTTGTTATAGTTGTGACAGAAAATACACTAAGGTCGTAAATGTGGCAAGAAGAAATTATTTTACACCGACTATGAAGAGGAGGAAGAAAAGAATCAAGAAACATCAAAAGAAGAGGATACACCACAAGAACGAACCCTAGAGAAAGAAGAAATGAATCTGACCATCTCTTGTAATGCATGGGCAGGAGTTACCACTCCTCACATTCTCAAAATAGAAGGACATATCAAGAAGAAAAAGGTTAAAACAATGAAATATCACATCGAGCATCAACATCAATTTCTCTAACTTTTAAAAGATAACCTCACTTCCGCACAAAATCAAATGAAACCATATGTTCAAACTTTATACCATTCTCACCAAAGAGAATGAGGGAGGAAGACAACAAGGAACTGGATTGAAAGAGTGAAGTATTGTGATCATAATCTTGTTGATTTGAATTGGTGTTACTTTTTCCACCACTATGTATGTGTTTTGGAAGAGGTTGCCATCAAATAATTAGGTTGTGGTCAAGTGTTAAAAGTTGAATTTTGTTGTGGAATGTGTTTTTATTTTTATTATTATTTGTTTCAATGTTACTAAACTTTGTATTGTTGTGATTGGTTGTGTAAGATTTAAAATTTCATCTCATTTCTTTATCGTATTGTGACCAAAATTGTCATAATTGCCTTTCTTAACTATCGTCAATGCCTGTTAGTGATTGACAACAATTGTTGTTGATGTTGAAATTTATGTTCTCTTCAATGAATTTACTTCTATACTTATACTTACTCTTCAGTATTTTCATTTTTATTCATGTTTTTAAATTTTCTAAGATTTTTTTTGTGTAATTATCTTAAACTCTCATTTCTTTAATTTATAGTGTTTTGTATTTTGTTATATTAATTTTATTTATATTGTTTTATCTTCTATTTTTTTCCCAAGGAAACAGTATCATAATTTTCATTATCAAGGAAAATTACATATTGTAAATGCCATAGGCATATGCAAAGTAAGTGACTAAAGTCATCTGTGGTCTGTTTAGAACTAAAGGAGTCTATACAAAAAACCTAGAGAACGGTATGCTACTTGTATCTGATCATATACATTATATATACATATATTCAAAAAGTTTCAAAATGTCACCGATGGTGATTACTGTTATATAGTAATAGATCAAAACTGAAAGAAAAATTAAGGTTTTTCAACCCTCTGAAGATCCTGATCAATGTATGATCTATGGAAGTACTAGTAGATTTGCTCTGGTCTTTATTCATTGATCAACCATTCGCCTCTAGGATGATGTATTGCCTCTTTTGAAAGCCTATCTGCGAGTTCATTGCACTCTTTGTAGATATGAGCACATGAAATATGATCAAAATGTGATTTTAAAAACAAAACATCATCCAATATGGTTCTGAGAGTATGAGCATAACATATAGAAATGCAGTTGAACCAGTTAATAACAATCTTGGAGTCCCCAAAAAACTTGTAAATGCTTGCAATTTTTGTCTTTTCCTTTTTCTTTTTGCATAAAATATTTTTCATTAAAAGAAATCATCTTTCACTACAGTGTTGTTCAATAGCACACATTGCATTTCAATAGATAACAGTTCTTAAACAAGTTATCAACCATGGAAACAATGTCATCCTTTCTTTACCATTCAACTTAAAAGAAACATATCGAACCATTTTACAACAAATAAAAAGTAATTCTACTTAGAGAAAATATAATTATCTTAATATTTTGACTATATCTGAAATTCCTTCCTAGAAAGGACCTCTCCTCCCATGCTTTGAGTATGGATATTACATCTAGTACTATCCCCTGAGCCCTTTCTATTTGGAGACTTGATTAATAGAGAGTGCTTTATACTCCCATTCTTCTAGCTCCAAGTCCATAGTTCAGCTAGAGTTTCCCTTCAAACTCTCAGGTCTAGTTCAAGGCTTCCCTGGCTCATAGTCCAGACCAGGAATACCATCGACAATGTCCTTCCCAACCTTCCTGGTTGTTCTTTTTTCAAGTTATCTCTTCCTCTCACTCTTCCTCCAAGATCCTATTGTATACCTTTTCTTTTCTTTTTAGAGAGAAAATGGAGTAATTGTATATAAATGTCTCACAAAAGAAAGTTATCATTTGAGGTCTCTTTCTATGAATACTATGATTACCAAAGTTTCCTCAAAAGAGAAATTAACCCAAAAACTTATATATATAATGTTTCACTAGGATTTTATCTGAGCCCAACATTTACCATGTTTTTCCAAATTGAAAACAAGTGAACTAAAATCCATAGAAATTGGGGGTCTTACATATTCCCCCCTTTGGATGTAACACCTTCCTCGATGTTTATTCTTTCCCACATAATAGGTGAGGGTACATCTCTCACATAAATTCAAAATTACGAGAGAAAATGCAACAAAATTCGCTCTCATAAAAAGTAATTGAAGCTGATATGGATGGTTTAAAGAATGGAATGGAAGCTAAGATGGATGGTATAGAAGAAAAATTGAAAGGAAAGATGGAATATTGGAAGATAGATTTCACAAATTGGCTACAAGAAATTCTTACTAACAAAAAAATGGTAGTAGAGGAAACACATTATGAGAAAAAAATAAATGTTAATCATGATTTCATAGAATTTAACATTGGATTGAAGACCCACCACATTCAAAAGATGGATATGAGTAAGTTTGATGGAAAGGATCCCGTAACTTGGATACTACAGATGGAGCAACATTTTGATTTGCATAATGTGCAAAAGACACAAAAGGTACGGATTGAACCTTTATATTTGGAACCCAATCAGTTTGTATGGTATCGATGGCTTTGGTCTTGTAAACAAATTGTCATGTGGTCAATTTTTACAATGGAAATGATAGCACATTACGAGGATACATAGAGCAACACCTTATTTAGCTAAAAGATAAATCTAAAAAAAAATGGCAGAGCACATTGAGGACTTCCAAAAATTACATATAAGGGTAAATGATATTCCAGAGAAGAATATGATTGAAATACTCATAGAGACTTTAAATGATAACATCCAACGTGAGGTTCACCAATGGGAACCTGATTCATTAGAGACAGCATTCAGGTTGGCAAGAAAAATTGGAAGAAATTTTATGGCAACACTGAAGCCTACCACTCATATTTATAAAAACAGAAGTGTTGTTGCTCCTAGCCTCCCACAACCTACAAGGTTGACACCACAAAAATTGGAAGAAAAAACAGAAAAGGGGCTTTCTTACTGTTGTAATAGAAAATACACTAAGGTCATAAGTGTGCCAAGAAGAATTATTTTACATCGATTGTGAAGAGGAGGAAGAAAAGAATCAAGAAACATCAAAAGAAGAAGATATACACCAGGAAGCAACCCTAGAGAAAGAAGAAATGAATCTGACGATATCTTGTAATGCATTGGCAGAAATTACCACTCCTCACACTCTCAAGATAGAAGGAAATATCAAGAACAAAAAGGTTCAAACAATGAAATATCACATCGAGCATCAACATCAAGTTCTCCAACTTTTAAAAGATAACCTCACTTTCACGTAGAATCGAATGAAACCATAGGAAGATAAAAATCGCAATGAAAGAAGTTTTCATGTAAGCAACTTGGTATTTTTATGGCTACAACCATACAAGAAAATGTCCCTCAGGCAATTTGAGAATAATAATAAATTATTACAAGAGCACCATAGTCCTTACAAGCTGCTGCAAAAGATTGGTACTATGACATAAAAATTGGAGCATCCTGCATCTTCCTGAATGCACCTAATTTTCCATGTTTCATGCTTAAAGAAAGCTATAGGTGACAAGATCCGAGTTCAAACAATATTGTCGGAACTTGATGCGGAAGGAAAATTCTTATTGGAAACTAAAGAAGTCAAGGAATCAAGAATCTGACAACTACATAGTCGATCAAATTTAGAGCATCTCATCAAGGGGAAGAACTTACTTTCTGAAGATTCCACATGGGAGGATGAAAATTTTATACAAAAGCATCCAAAACTACTTAAGTGTTTAGGAAAACACTCGTTTGGAGGAGAGGAGCACATTAGGTCCCCATACGACTAGTGTAGCCCCTTATTGTTATTAGTGCAACCCCCATATTGTTATTATTGTACCCCATAGAAGACCACTATTGTTATTGTTGTGCCCTTACATTATTATTGTTATGTCGGCTTTGATTATATTGTGACCCCTTAGACTCATATATATAGAAAGGAGGTTTCTTCATTTGTATCATCCAAGAATTGTTCATTTCTGTAAGGTAAAGGAGGTTTCCCCCCTTAAAGAGGCTGATTTGCAAGTCGTTAATACATCATTTCTTATATTTTGTGAGTTGGTTGCATAACATATTTCTAGTGCAACAACGACATGAAAAATCACATTGTCATTGCATGCTCCAACTCGTATTATTTCTCTTAACATAAGTGTGAAAACAATACAGTATTGCTTAAAAAATCCTCTAAAATATATGAAGCCACTATGTGGGCAAGCTTTGGTAGTGTTACAAGAGGAAATGAGACATGTTCAATATATATTGATTGATGATATGAGCCTTATAGGTCCTAGACTATTCATACAAATAGATTCTCATATGCCAGAAGTCTTTCTTGAAAATAAGGACTGTGAAGGACTGTCATTTTGGTTGTAGGTCCATCATTCTTATTGGTGACCTTTCCTAGCTACCTCCTATTAAGACTAAACCCTTCTATGCATGTAGAACAACTCGGAATTTTTTTTGGGAAAGATTCAACATTTTAGTGGATCTAGACAAAATTTATAGGCAATAAGGAGATGATCTAAGACAAACATCTTTTTGTAATATTTTAACAAATATTAGAAATTTAGAGCCTTCTCTTGCTAATTGGGATTTTCTTATGACCTGTGTTTATAGTTTCTCGGATCGATGCCTAAGGATTTTTTTATTCTTTTGTTTGCCTATTTGCGATGAATAATCTCATCAATTTGCACAACCAAAGAATGCTTAAATCATTAAATTCTCCTATTGCGAGATTTGTTGTAGAAAGTAGTAGAAGAACATAAATAAGTGATATTGTGGTGATGATATATTGGAGCATGAAGTGCTGTTATGTCGTCGAGAGAGTGCGATGTTAATGTGTAATTTGTTGGTTTAAGTCAGTCTCATTAATGGTGCACTTGGATATAGTGAAAATATTTTATTTGTGCTTGGTTCAAATCTACCACAAATTTCACAATTTGTTATAGGTATGTTTGAGAAGTATTGTGGTGTTCCATTGGATAAGGATTTTCTAATTCTTGTACCTATTCCACCTATTCTTAGGGGAAATATGAGGCAAATTCATTTTTAAATGGCATGGGTATTAACCATACACAAATCACGGGGGATGACTTTGCAATGAATGGTTGTAGATATTGGAGATAGAGAAAGGAAATGTATAACATTTATAGCTATATATAGAGTGAAATCAATAGATGGTTTGTGGATTTTAATGTCTTATCCTTTTCAATGTTATGCATAAATGAATGATAATGGATATGTTACACTTAGAAAGAAAGAGGAGGAAGGATTAAAGTCAATATCATTTTTGGGGTATTTATCTTCAATAAAGTTTAGTTTTTATGGATTTTTTTTCAGTAAACTGACTATTTTAGAGCAAATGTTTGATTTCTTGAATTGTAGTTGTTTGCATTTTTTCTCTCATTATTTTGAATCCTTTTATATTTAAGTTTAAATATAAAAGAAGAAAAATCATAAATGAATAGTTTTGTTTCTATTAATTTCTTTTATTTCAATGTACTCATTTTAATTGTATGTTTTTGTCAATGATTCACAGATATGGAGAACAATGATGGTCATTATTACATGACAAAGATTAATTCTATTATGAAAACCATTGGTTTTGTTACCTTTATTTGCACAAGGTTTGATAGAAGGAATGGCTTCCATCCTGATTTTGTCAATGAGCATATCCATGATTCAAGTAGAATGAAATTGGATGTTCAAAATTTATATCATTTTCACCAAAGAGAATTCGGGAGGAAGACTATAAGGGACAGGATTAAAAGAGTGAATTATCATGATCATAATCCTGTTGATTTGAATTGGTGTTACTTTTTCCACCACTATGTGTGTGTTTTGGAAGAGGTTGCCATCAAATAATTATGTTGTGGTCGATTGTTAAGAGTTGAATTTTGTTCTGGAATCTGTTTTTATTGTTATTGTTATTTGTTTCAATGTTAGTAAACTTTGAATTTTTGTGATTGGTTGTGTAACATTTAAAATTTCATCTCATTTCATTATCGCATTGTGACCGAAATTGTCAGAATCGTGCTTTCTTAACTATCGTCAATGCCTGTTAGTGATTGACAACAATTGTTGTTGATGTTGAAATTTATGTTCTCTTCAATGAATTTAGTTTGTCCTATGCTTATACTTACTCTTCAGTATTTTTATTTATATTGATTGTTTTTATTTTTTCTAAGATTGTTTTCGTGTAATTATATTAAACTTTCATTTCTTTAATTTATAGTGTTTTATATTTTATTATATTAATTTTCTTTATATTACTTTATCTTCTATGTTTTTCCCAGGGAAAAAGTAT